>PNEQ01009794.1:11659-27068 GCA_003012365.1 Medauroidea extradentata
TCGCGGATCACCACCTTTTTAGTGTTGTTGCACACGATACTACCCCCCACGTTGGTCGAGAAACGCCCTGCCGAGTCCCCGCATTCCAGCACGTCCGTGTTCGTGCCTCCTAGCGAGTGACCTCTGACCTGCCTGCCAGATAAATCTATCTAAGCACTGGCTGGCTCCGAGCTTATTTGAAATTGTAAAAGCCAGCACTCCTCTGTACGTGCTTCCAAGCAAGAGAACTACTACTGGCCTGCCACATAAATCCTATTCCAGGAGAAGCAAGCTAATTAACTACTTGAAATTTAACAAAATTTAAACAAGGCAAAATATAAGAAAAGTTTACTTAGAAAAGTTGCTTGAAATTAAATTAGCTTTAAAATGAGTCCAAACACAATATAAATCCAATAAAATTGACATGTAAAATTCTATACTTTTCTCTTGCTTTAAAGTTAAATTTAAAATTAAAAAGAAAATCTTAATGTAAATTCCTCTACTCGCATCCCCAATTAACAGGTTGGATCCCGCCGTATACACCCTTATACCTGGTTAAGTTGGACTACTTAATTTGTTATTACAAAAAAAACACTAATTAAGACAAAAAGAAATTGAAAATTACAGTATGATAAGAGGCCAAGTTAAGTGCTACGTGCCAGTGCACGTCACAACGATCTTCAGCTTGTTACATTCAGTCAACATATACTCGTATCTATTACTGTGATAAAAGCTTTCAAATGGTTTTGAGTGAAGCATCAGCACTCCTAACTGCTTTCGTGTCGGCATGGACTATGTTCTTTTGTTAACTACTGTGGTATACGTTGACGTCGAGATCTGCTACTCTCAGCAGGAGCACAAGCCGCCAGTAAAAGCGATAACACCCATCACCTTATTACATTACTAGAAAGTACCGCGTGCATTAAGCCACTCAATAGTAAAATATTAGTTCGATTTGAAACATAATTATGAATCAAACATTTTATTTAAGAAACCCTGTTCTTTTGTTGCTGCTGATCAGGAGTCCACTAAATGTGCTAAGTATATCAAATAAAATAGTTTGAAAAACTCATTCACATACGTTTTTTACTCCGAGAAGTATTATATCAATACGCGAACTGAAATAACCACGCTAGAAACGTTGTTTCAATTACTTGTAAGGATAGGAGCACTGGCCGTCCTCTCTGACTGGAGATGGCGGGTGCCGGTAACGCACTGACAATCAGTATTTCTTATCTATATCTTCGCAGGGCAGGCGGGGGCAGGCAACTGTGGTGACTCATGTTACAGCTATGTTTGGGCTATAGTCTGGCACAAAAAGTTTTGTGGCCTTTGTCTTAAAACCCTGTTTATTGCTGAATAATGTGTTAAAACAGTGACAGTTTTAAATGTTACTGCTTTCCTCAGATACTAAAATATTAGGTTTGCTTGTACGTAGCTTTGTAGCGAATTTGATTAAGTTTATAAATGTAGCAAAGAATCGCCGGTACTGATCATCGTGTCGTCGCAATTACACCATATGAGTAAGCGTCAAACCCAACCAGTTGTGAGCTCTCAAAACTTCCATATTCAGCTAGCCACCCTGAGGACAAAAAACATGCAAATATTAAAATATCTTGCACAAGTGCACACTGGACTCACTACAACAATATGAGATAGTCACTGAGCCTGGGGGAAAATGTTTGAATTTCTTATTTATTGCACCATGATTAGTGAATTCAGCCCAGTGTGCCCCCCCCCCCCTCCCGAGGTACTTGGATTTCCTCAGGTCCCTGTTCCTCGGCGCCAGTTGTACAGGGGCTGCCCTGTTGTGTGCTGTATATATTGATGTATGATGATGTTATTTATGTTGATCCTTGCTGCCGGCGACGACTTATCAAATTAGACTTTTCTTTGTTTGTTATTTATATGCCCGGATAGCCTGAGGTGTTTATCTACGGGGTTTACGTAAAAGAAAAAGAAGCAAATTTTTTTATGCTTTTTATATCTTCAGTCTATTTTATTAACAGTTCATCAAACACACATGGCACAGTAATGTACACAAATTCCTTTCAGTATATTATCTACTTAAGGCGTGAACGTGAATAAGTAACACCAGTGGCGGAATTCACCAAGCCATGAGTGTTTGTCCAAGTCTATTATCGGTTGTGATCTGCCTCAGTTTTCTCTACAAAGGAAACCAAACTACGGGGTACAACTATGTAACTTACTTTCCCCGACGGTGTCGTAAAACTGCTATACTCACATGTGCAGCTATTTCTTCTACCTACTTACTTGAGTACTACTCTCAATAAACACTGCAAAAGAAATATATATTTGAAGAATTTAGTGATGGCAACACAGCCCACTTTACTCGTGGATACGTCCTCTAGGCTTCACCGCCCCTCTACCACATCTAACACGTCCTCTTCCTGCCGCCATGACGCCCCAACTAATCAAACACTGAGCCGGCCATCTCCCGGCAACCGGTCACTAGCTCAGATGTATCACAACTGACTGATGACAAACACAAACAAGAAAAACTTAGCCGGCCATCTCCCGGCGACCGGTTACTAGTTCCGATGTATCACAACTAACTCCTCCCGGGCGAACACTCTGACTTGCTTGCTGAGTGGCGGAGGGATATATTAGGATCCAACTTGCCTAAAAAACTGGTTAATTGACATTTACTAAGGAAGCAAACTATGTAACATGGTTACTGATAAATTTGCAAAGTGTTTTTGTTCCACCATACCAGCTAAACATTCATTAATTTATTAAATGGGGATATGCAGCGTCATCAATCTGCCGCGGATCATCACCTTTTTAGTGTTCTGTCGCAGACGGCACTACCATCCACGTCGATCGAGAAACGCCCTGCAGAGCCCCGCATTCCAGCACATCCCTGTACGTGCCTCCAAACAGGTGAACTCTGACCTGCCTGCCAGATAAATTCATCTTAACACAGGCTAGCTCAGAGCTTATTTGAAATTTTAAAAGCCAGCACTTCTCTGTACGTGCTTCCAACCAAGTGAACTATGACCAGCCTGCCAAATAAATCCCATTCCACGAGAAGCAAGCTAAGAGGCTATTTGAGATTTAAAAAAAAATCCAAACAAGGCAAAATAAAAGAAAAGTTTACTTAGAAAAGTTGCTTGAAATTAAATTAGTTTTAAAATGAGTCCAAACACGACATGACTCATACAAAATTGACACAAAATTTAATACTTTTATCTGGCCTTAACAGTTAAATTTTAAATTTTGAATAGACTTTTAATGTTAGTTTCTCTACTAGCATCCCCAATTAATATGTTGGATCCCGCAGTATACATCCTCATCCCTGGTTAAGTTGGCCTACTTAAATTGTTATACACAATAAAAAAAAAAAAAAAAATTAAGACAAAAAAATTGAAATTACTATATGATAAGAGGCCAAGTAAGTGCTACATGCCAGTGCAGGTCACAGGATGTAAGGTATTTTTCAATGTAAACATCTTGTGTGAGATGTGTGTGGTCACGTGCTGTGTTTGTATTGCTGTTGTGATAAGACTGTACCAGTTGACCTTGACTACTTCGGCTCGCAACCTCCCTAGCTTATCCCTAACAATAATTTCTTATCTCTCTCACACGTGCACGCACATTGGCTGTTGCCAGCCTGACGAAAACTTTTATGTGATAGAGGGTGCCTTGGTGCCAGCTTCTAGCACAGAGATAAAAAGGATCAGCCAGAAGTAGCATAAAAAATAAAGATCTAAGTGCCCACATTGTTTGACATTCTTTTATAGTTCTCTACGTTAATGTTAAAATTCCCACTGCATGGCGGCCCTCCCGTAACTTGATACAATAGTTACATTGTAACATACAAAACAGTATTTATTGCAGCCTCTTTTGCTTGTAGAAATAATAGCATACTAATTTCTTAGTATTTCTTGTGATTAATGACTGATTGATTACCCCACCTCTCCACACGCCCCTCGATAACACGGACAAATCTTAACTCTGACAGCTTCTTCCCTCTTTTAGTCTGAGTTATCGAGGGTTCACTATATATTATTTTAAAGCTAAAGGTGTAAGCTAAGAATTAATTTTTTTATTTAGTTTCTATTCCCCCCAGTGTTCCTTGTCACCCCATTTTACGGTACTTTTGATATCTTATATTCAGCCCCATGCATTTAATGAGTAGCTATGGTAGATAAAATTTATCAGAACAGTATACTAAACATCGCACGATCCTATGTGAATAAACACACATGGCAATATTTATGCTTACATTCGGTGGAAAGATATAAACTGACAGAAAAAAGAAATTAATCAGGGCTTTTTTGAGTGCTCACTTTATTCCGAATCATCTATAATAGTAATGACAGAAAAAAAGAATTTGATTACTGCCAGCAACAATTTCATTTTGTTACAGGTTTTGTTCCTCCTCCTCCTCGCATTCTTACCACAATTAAAAAATTTTTTCTTACTTTCTGTCCTTCCTCAGATGGTTTCCGAGATTGACCTTGTGTAACATCAAGAATCTAGTGAGCATATGTGGACAGCTAGTAGACCAGTAAAATAACTAACATTTCACAAATGGCCATTCTTTATTTTACTTAACATCAATTTCAAAATACAATATACCATCAATTCACCAATTTGCATGAACAGCACAGTTTGGAGAACAAATTTTTACAACAGTTGATTTCTTATTAACATTTTAATAAACACATTAAAGAAATACATTTTCCATATGTTTATAGACTGCATACTTAAGTGATGTCTCGTAAACATAACGAACCGCAGTCAAATTATGCTTTAGTCAAAGCTCACAAAATTGGCTTTAGGAAATACAAAAACAACTGAGAATGGCACAATCAACCAGGATTCATTTAGTTAGAATTTATCATGGCCATATTACTATTGCCAAGTACTGTACATGTACAAAAAAATTATATACATACAGATGCGATAGCCACTTTATCAGCCTTATGTAGTGTTATGTAATTAATATTATCAGCGAATGAAAAAACTAAGTGTAAATAAAATAACACTGCAGTGAAAAAGTCTTCTATGTACACATTTTTACACAGCAGTAAAATATGTACGTATTTCTAAATAAATAAAAAACAACATTGATACAGGTATTCTATTATAAAAACAAATTAAGTAAAGCCCTGTTATAACACTGTTAATGGGGCACTAGCAATTTCTATCATACATAAGGTAAAATGTTTGTTGAAGCACGACAATTTCTTATAAAAACATGGTGGGCTGCATTGCAAATATTAAACAAAAAAAGTTACAAATAAGAATGTTATATCAGGGTACTATCAAACATTGTACGACAAAGTAGAAAAGTCATGAGAAAAACCAAGACATGTTATTTGATACCAGTTCCTGCCAAAAGGTTTGTTATTCCCCCTCTAAAAATGCTTTGTTCTTTGGACAGCTTTAGTTCTACAGTAGGTTACTTATAAATTGAAATGAAACTTGTGATTTTAGAATAACATGCTTTATTGGTGAATAATTTGTCAAGTTAAAACTTAAAAATATTAATGGTATGCATATTTTTTGTTTCATTCTAATGGAAATTATTCTCTTGTACAAAAATTAGGCTATTCAATTTCATATTTTTCCACACCACCACATTTTGCACCGAGGCATATTAAAGGAATAAATTAGGTATTGATTTTGCATATCATAATGTGGAGCCACACTTTCTCGTAATATTTGCTTAACAGAAAGCCAGTCTCTAAATGTATCAACTGCTCGTTGCTGACAGTGTTTCCAGGACATGCTGCTAGTAACACAGCTCACACTTCAACAATGCTAAAAGACTTTATTTTCCCATATGGTCCTCTTACAATATTCAGAACTACTGTAAAATATTGTGTACAATAGGAGCACAAAAGGAAGAGCCAAATAAAAGTTGTACCTGTATTTGCGACTTGGAATGATTTTAATTCTGAAGTCAACCACACATGCAATATACTACAGCTAGTAACCTCCACTTAAAAATGTAGCATTATCACAACATCCCATAGATCCAATATTGCAGAGTTGAAAATTTGAGGCAACAACAAACTGACTCCAATCACAAAAAGACTCAGCTTCTCCCCACTGCCTTATTGGACCATTTGATATTTCACTTAATTCAATTCCTGACAAAATGTGCACATTGCATTTGTAGATGATATTCTGTTTATACCTTGTGCTACAATACAAACATGGCAACTGAAATATCAAACATTCTACGCATATATGTTACCATTTCTACATATTTCTTCCGTTGCTTACTCAAATTATTAAATATGTCAAATGTAACTTGAAAGATGCACACTTCTAGAAACAAAAATGTATTTTAAAAATTCCTTTTAATAAAGATTGATTACTATGAGGAACTTGTGAAGTTAGTACTAAATATTAATAACCCATGCTTCCTCATGCCAACACAAACAACAATCTCACCATGCACTTGAGCAGACTTAGCAATGAGCACATTTCAATCGAAAAGGCCTAACAAATTAGAGGCTGAACCTTAAGGGTGTTAACCCCCAAAAATTCAAAATTTTATATTTGTGCCAAACATTGTTCAACTTTTACACATCAGATAACATGTCATTTCTCCAATGAAAAAAAAAATTAGGTCCCATAGTTTTAGCATAATCACCTATCAAAGTCACAAAATGACAGTTGCGGTGTAACCAAAATAATAAAAAATAATTAACTTGCGGAAACAAGATAATTCATATTGATACTTAATGACGTGAGCTACTTCATGACACTTTTGTAAACACAAAGCTATAAAGTTTTGTATTTTTTAAAAATTGATGAAAGTGAATAAAATTTTGCATAACTTTGACTTTTGGCTACTACTTAAATTTTCAAAACTAACTTTTGTTAAACATGTCATGAAATGCATTGATACACTGACTTACTGACTTTCAGTTCCTGTAATTTTGAACTTATTAGGTAATTACTTTTTTTTATTTTGGTTACATTGCAAGGCCCATTTTATTATGCAAAAACTATGGGACCTAATTCTTTTTTATTTGGGGAAATGATGTGTATTCTGATGTGCCACAGTTGAACAATGTTTGGCACAAATATAAAAAAATATTTTACAGGTCCAACGCCCTTAAGTGGAGATCTATCAATCTGGGGTGTCATTTCGATGACATTGGCTGTGTCTGAATTCACTAGCTTAAGGCTATTAACTGGATCCGAGCTTTAAAAAAGTCATAGAAGTCATGTCACTGTGTAGCTGTTTAAATTCACATCTGGGTGTTGAATATAGTACCAAAGAAACATCTTTCTACTAAAGACATGAGAGATGCCACAATAACTCTGCACATTTCAATGTTCTATTGATTATAAACAAAATTTTATGACTAATGCTTAGATACTGTAAAACCCACGAGAAGTCCCTTATTCATACAATTTTCCTGCATAATAAGTTAAAAACTTTGCACCTTTCTAACAGCACACGGAAGAGTAAGCATTACTTCTTTCTGTCCCAGTACAAATGTCTTAACAGGGTTTTACAGTATTTATGCTTAGTTTAAATATAACTAGTAACATTACAAAGTGTAATGTTTTTTTGTCTTTTGTCAATTGAAAAAATTTTCACTGGAGTATTTTATAGTAAATATATGTTTTCTCTCCAATGTTTGAGGTGTCATAATAACAATGTACACGTATAACAGCTTCCCATGAACTACACACTACTTAAGCATTTCTATCAAGTGCACAGTATAAATCATGGCACCAATAAATACCAATGAACATCAGCAAAAATAACATAACATCCACTCAACCTGGATACATACCCAATACATTATCAAATTTTAACATAAAGTAAATACTGTATATAAAAATATTTTGTACAAAATATAATCAAGTGTACATGTGCACACACATGTGCGCATACACACGCATGTACACACACATGCATGTGCACACACATGCATGTACATAGGTAATGCATGTACACACAAACATGTGCACATTCACATGCATGTACACACACATGCATGTACATAGGTAATGCATGTACACACAAACATGCATGTACACAAACATGTGCACACACATACGTGAAAAACACACATGCATGCACACACACAGATATAATAGTATATAGATAAATCATAACTGGAATACACCAGAAACTATAGAAAAAAATAGAAAAAATACATGTATTAAAGCTAAAATTAACAATACAAACAATAAAGTACCTAATTCCGTAATACAAAATGTTGGTATTCTATACTTTGGCACAACTTGAACAAGACTTCACTTAGAAGTGCTCAAAATTACAAAATTTTCAAAGCCAAATAAAAATTTGCGTACAGTACCTTGACTTAAATTTCAGAACCCCCATATTCATCAACATTATTTTTTTACACCTTTTATAAAATGTATACCAGTAAATTTCCAATTATGTGATCGTCAGAAGTGTCAAGTGCATTGAAAAATTGAAAATCACAGAAAATAAAAAATAGCAGCTAATAAAAAATTGCAAATAATCAAACACCAAACATTACACAAATGACCCAGGAACCTACAATAAAATAGTTGTACAACAATATCCAGACATGGTAAATGAATGCTTGTAACAAATTTCTTAAAAAAATTTCCTTTATAGGTGTTCAGATAACCTGCATACCTATACTTTACATTTACCAGCATTCAGTTAACAAACAAATATTACATTTTACTTAGAATTCACACTTCCAAAGCTTCAATTTAGATATAAAATAAAAGTTAACTTTGAACACCCCTATTTCACATTAGCTTCAAAAGTAATGAAACTATCAAAATTTTCAGCTTGTCTAAAAAAAATTTTAATTACTTAAGAAAAAATGTATGGCATGAAATGGAACTCACTTGGTAAACATATGGAAATAACAGTTTGGGAGAAAAGTAAAACTTGAGGAGACAGTGAACAGATTTATTCAATAATGAACAGGTAATTTCTTCATGTATTTCAAATTACAGTATGTGTTGATGTCTGAAAATATAAACACAGGTACGCCTTTTTACCCCGGGACTTAGTCAAATTGTACCACATCATTCCTAAACTTAAGTACTGTATGTACAAGAATACTAGAATATGTAACATATACACACAAACATTTCACAACACTAACATATGCAACAGTTGATAACATATCACATATAAAAATACAAAGCTCAAAAACTATAATTATAAACAGAAACATCTTACATCAGTCACATCACATGCATCAGAAACTTTTCTATCAACAAGAGGATAGAGTTATACGCAAAGGAACTGATACACAGTTCACCACAACAGAGATATCCGAGATCAACGTTTTCTTCATGTAACTAATCTGCATAAAAAAGTTTTTTCTGGCCACTTGTTTCTCTTTAAACACTGTGGTTCAAAGTTAGTTCTTTTCTTAAGAACAGAGTTTGAAACTCAACCTTGTATGTACTACAATTAGCAAAATTTAATGCTTTGAAATTTTTTGGAATGGTTTCTTACTGCATAAAACAACTCAATCCCATTTATCCTAGAACAACACAACCTACATAACACCTACACAAAAAATAGTGCACACCATTTTATTTTTTTTTAATTCCAGCAACTCTACTGTATCAACTCAATACAATATTTATTTTTGCTGCATTTATAAACATGCAACAAAGAGTGTTGTATACATGGCAGTGCCATGTAAGTTCACATGTTATGAATGCAAAAAGTGGTCAGGGCGTGACCATACATTTCGCAGCTGCGGTTTGCTTTTCTATGCAGAGAGCTTTAGTTGGCAATTTAAAGGGCTTCCCTAGAGAGACTATGTTGGCGTGTGTGAGGCAGGAGCGGTAAGAGCGCCACTAACAGACGTATGTAATGCATTATCACCTCCTCTCCGCACAAGCTACCTACTCAGATGGCATGCAGTGCTTTACTATTATCCTTTTTCCTATACGTCTTTATGCGACATTATTTTAGTTATGGGCAATGTACCTAATTCAAAGTCTAACGCTTGTTTCTATAGTTATGTTTTTCGGATCCGATTGTTAACTTTCCAGATACTGAAGTCTGCAAAAACCATTTTTAGCTGTTTTGAGGGGCTAGAAAATAACCTTTCTAATAAACGTGCCAAATTTTTAAAGCTATAGCGACATAGTTTGAAGTGTGTGTTCTTTTCGTAGATATACATATACAAAGAACATTAAAATGTTTCGTCAAAAAGAAAATAGTTGTAACTTGCTGCAACGCATTTGAAGGGCAGGTAAGGAGGCCCCTTAACAGTCGGACATCTAGTAAACACAGCAGAGTTGCATGAACATTCAGTATACTGAAACAAAATTGAAAAATGTGTCGTTTCATATTAGTTTCAATTATGAAAATTAGTAGCCAAAATCATTAAAAAACAAAACTTTTCAAGTTGAAGATTCAAGTATAGGTAAACAAGCCTTCATTAAAAATTTTTAAATCTGAATAGCACCGAAACCCGAAATATTTTCTTCCACTGCGAAATTTTTGTTTGCACAGCAACAGATGAGTCATGTGATTCATCCATGCAAAACAAAAGGTACATTCACCAAAGATTGCATGCGTCAATAGTATTTTAACACCTCTTGAACACAAAAAAGTGACAGATAATCGAAATATGGTACATACAACATACAATATCCTGTACTTAAATATTTCATACCATTGAACAGCGTTCGTTGAGTTTTCATTAAGGGCTCTACCTTCCAAGCTTACAGCCACACAGTTTGCAAGGGAAATTTAATTACTGAATAATGAATTTTCAATAAACTAATTTTAAACAAAATTCTATCAAACAAAAGTGTTCTACTCAAAATTTCTCGTGAAATATTATAATTTAAAAAAATAATCAGTTTTTCTCTTTCTTGAGAACAATAATTTTTAAAAATACTTTTGAGATATTAACTACAAAAAAATTTAAATTGGCAGAGTTTCTCAAATGGCAGTATCCTTCTAAAACATTTTGTATGGAATACTTTTTTTCATACAATTTATCCTTTAAACTGATTCATCGAAAAGTTAAAATGATAACATTGATTCACTTCTTTAACTCCATGGTGGCATGTTTTGTTCAAAAAGCCCTTCTTACCGTCAATAATTAACTAAATATTTTTTCATCTTTTTACAAGTTTTAGGAAACTTAATAACTTTCATACCGTATTATTCGCCCATGCCCAATTTTTAAGCCAATATACAGATGGCAATTACCCAAATAAAAAACAGCACTAGAAAAGGGCACTGAATCACTTGCAGCTCACTCAACCCACTTAATTTAGAACGGATTTAAAATAAATTGTTGTGCACTATCTATTTTTAAAAAAAATGTGTTATTCAGGATTGCGTTTTTTAGGACTGATCACATGTTACTCAACAAGTGTATGTTAAGTGGAATCTACAATATAATTTATAAAAAAATTGTCATATAAACAGGAACTCCCACAGTCTGTGTTACGAAACTCCTCTAACACATTTACTAGTTTTACTATAAAAAAAAAAAGTATGAGCATGCTACAATGAACTGGTAGCAAGGAAAAAAAAAAAACTACCATATTTTCAAGCATGCCAGGCTTCAGTAAATCCAATCCAGCTACATACAGTACTACTTTAATTGTTAAAGTGTGCAATTTAAGCACGACATTTGTAAACTAACTAGCCACTTTGGCTTCATATGAACATTTACTAATAAATGCACTGTCATAAAAGTAAATAAATAACTTTTAATACATTAACAAAGAATAACTATTACATATATAGGATTTCATACTTTTTTGAAGGCATAATATAAAAAAACTATCAACTAAGAATGAAACAGATCTCAGCACTTTGAAAGAAAGTCTGCACAAAGCTACAAATAAGTTCATAAAGCTTTCGTACAACACTATCACATTTCTTGTACAAGAAGTATTGGTCATTAAGTTTATGACCAAACTTTAACACTACTTATAAAATATTTTACAATACCAACATATAGAAAACTAAATAAAAACAAATGTTGCTTCAAGTTTCATTAAGTATCTAGTAAATAACAAATATAAGGCTTTATGAATTCATCAAATATACGTACATATACAGTCACACAGGGATGTGCTCTAATATACTCTACGTAGTAAAAAAAAAAAAAAAACATAAGTGGATAACACAAGCAACATTAATAACATTAAAGATTCTAATTTAAAGAAATGATTATGGTTCACAATCTATGAAATAAAATCCCAATAATGAATTAGCAAAACTGAGAATATTTTATTGCCACTTTCAATAACTAATGCAAGAGTGCATATTGCATCTTCTGTACACTCAATCAGATTGGTGTCAATTGACAACTACTGTACTTGAGAAAATTTGTAAAATTTCATGTTAATTTGACATTGTAAAGCGTAACATGTTTAGTTAAAAAAAATTAAATTCTATTACCAAAACTAAAACAACGTATGCGGTTTTAAATTTCATGTTCACTTCAAATCTCATAACCAAGAAATCTCACTGGGAAAACAAAAATTAAAAAAAAAATTCTAACACTCACATTTAAATTAGGTGATCAGGTAGTGTTTATCTCTACTGGAAAGTTTGCCATCAGGGAGTGAGGGTTACTTATTAAATATGGTGCAATACAACAAATTATGCCAAGAAAGGTTACAGCCCATTTCATTCCAAAGTACTAATGAATGTGAAACCAAAGCTTAGAGCCAAGATTCCAGCACAGAACTGAAAACAACCATGAGATGAGATGACGTTATGTCCAGCATATCAGAAGAATGTATCAATGAATCAAGAGATATTTTATGGACTCTCCTTGGTTGGTACTGAAACTTCAAGCACAGCAGCATTAAAGGTAATGTGGGCATTCAGAGACACGACAGAAGTGTCATCCGCTTAAAATGCTTGTCAAAACGCTAAATTTATAGGCAATTCACAATAAAAGGGGCTCTTTTAAATCCTTGGTTACTTATCACTTTCCAGCCAATTAGTTATTCTCTATCAATAACATTAGTACTGTGAAGTATCTGGCCCCACCAGCACCTTTATAATTTGGTTTGTTTTAGTGTGTTTGGGGCCCTAGACCTATACATAAGGAATTTATATTTATTCTTCTCAGAGACTTAAAACCCCAGAAGACGTATCAGTTTGCATTTAAATGCTGCCAGTCTGTCAAGACCACATTTTTGTTTGTTACCATTCAGTTATTAATGTGGGCACGATTATGGCCTACAGCGTGGAGTCGTTGCCCCGCTTTTTGCATAAGAGGAGCTAGTTTTCACCTTGTTTAGTGCGTGTGAAATAGTGCTTCAAGAGTAATATGCCTTTCATATTTTTTATATATATATATTTTAGTACGTCATTTTTGACCAATGGAAGGTTGCACTTGTGCAACTGCCTGAAATATTCAAGAAAGGACTGTTACAAGAGATCTCCACCTAAAGAATTAAACCACATGTTTATGGGGACTTCAACTATTTGTCAAAGCAATTTATGTAATTTTGAAAATTCTTTATATAAATGATTTATGCGTGGCAGACAGGTAACTAGATTAACCTAAGATTTGTTAAAGGAGTTTAAAGCTGTAGTTTGTATGAGGGAAAATGTGCATTTAATCATGTCAATTTACTTGTATGGCTTCGAATAACTTATTTCAATTCAGAGTAAACTTCGAGACCGTTAATTTAAGGGCGAAATCATTTGAATTTAGCATCACATGTTGGGTGTTATTTTAATCCTTATTCAATTTGCCAACTTTTTTCTCTCATGAATTTTCTTGGTAATTTTGCGGGCAGAAGTTTTATTCACGTTATAAAATTTACTTGTAGTTTACAGCCTCAACCAAGACACTAGGGGCGCGACAAGATCGCGCTAGGAGAAGGTGAACAAAGGCATAGGAATTTGGGGATTTTTCGGGGAGTTGCAATGACACACTTTGAAACTGACTGCTCTCCAAATTAATGTATCACTCTGCCGACAGCAGGAATTTAATTTAATATATATCTTTATTTGAAGCTAAATATTTGCTTAGCAAAAATAATGATAAATCATTTTATTTTATCAACTTCAGTTTCACCAGTTTTAAAGTGTAATTCTGTTTGTTTTGGCCTTGGTGAATTGAATTCTCGGATGTTTCATAGTGGGGGACTAGTTTCCGCCCGCCATCTTGGTGGCTGGCAAGAACAAGTTCCTCGCCCTAGTCTCGTTACAGTCAGTGTGTTGGTAGGACGTGTTTTGCTGAGGAGAGTAAAGAAAGGGTGCGTACATTTTCTCTGCAACCGTATATCTTTTCATTTGAGGATTAAAAGTGATGTAACAGCCAGGAACTTCACCACTTTCACTTGTTTAGGGCTCAAACCCACGAACTGACCCTAGATTTAAGAGGTGTTCTATCTGCAGGTGTTAGGCTGAGAGCAAAATGCAGGTGTGCGTTGCACATTTTTTTTAATGAATTAAAACGTCAGTTCCACCACAGTACTAACAGTAGCAAAACTACAGAAAAGTTCATAGATTTTACTATCTATATTCAAAATTTAATTCTGAGGACATACCATACATAGTAAAATTATCATACATTTTTAATTACTCCATTATTCTTCAAAAGTGTTCACTTCAACGTATACAGCCTGTAACCATTTTCAGTATTGAATAAAACCATTCCCATTAAAATTTATGTACTGTACAATACGTACACATGAAGGCATGACAAAAGAGCAGTAATTGAAAAATTACAAGAAAAAAATTAAATTTAGAAGCTACCTCTCTAACTAGCCATTCAGTTAATAGAAGTAAAATAGGCCTACATATTTCTTATTTATAAAAATTAGACTTCGAGCTTTGAAGGTCACAGAATTCTAGATTTGACTGTTGCCTCAATAAGTGAATTACAAACCACTAGAAAACTCGCTTTCAAGATTTTTTATCATATTCAAGACTTACTTAGTAAAATTGCTACATTCATAAGTCAGAATTCATAAACTCAAGGATGTTTCATAAAATGAAGGGTGCATTTGGTAGTAGTTACTGTCTATTGGTAGTCTTTGAAGGTAATCAACTAACCACAAGTAGCCTAAATGTGCAACATGACTTTAAATATAGACCTTAACTAAAGTACTTACTGTATAACATATATATTACAAAACAAATATCTTCTGTTTCACCCATAAAATTAATCACAAAAAACTTTTTAAAGTGCCATAAATACTGAATTTAACACGAACCAACAAAATAACATCATCACAGTAGAACCCTGTTATAGTGTTCCCACTTATAACGTTTTCCTAGTTATAATGCTACCTTCATTCGGTCCCTAGAACTGATTTGTGGTAGAAAATTACCATGTTATAATGTTTTCCCATTTATAAAGTAAACATTTTTTCAGTCCCTTGAGAAACATTATAACACGGTGTGACGTGCACTGGCACGTAGCACTTACTTGGCCTCTTATCATACAGTAATTTCAAT
>PNEQ01009794.1:34474-61067 GCA_003012365.1 Medauroidea extradentata
GGGGGGGGGGGGGGGAAAGGCAAAACTGGCCTCAAATGATTTTACGAAGGTAGCGAAAATACAAATGTCGTAAGTGGAACCGTCGGTAATCGTAAAATCGAGGGCCTAACGTAGGTGCAAAATTCCTGTTGGGAAGGAAATAATAAAGTGCTTGCTTTACCATGAATGATCCATATGAAAACACATTTCACCACACAATCTTTCGGGAAGTATATTTGCTTGAGTTTCGTGAATTTTTTATGAGATGTACCAGTCCTTAGAACCACACATGGTATATATCAAAGACATGAATAATAAGAGTACGTACTACAAATACACTTTGTCATAACAGTGGCACAATTGTAACCATTCATAATGGCTAAGACACTGACGTAGAGTGAAAGAAAACTGCTACATATATGCACAAAAGTGCAAAATGCTTTATGACAACTATCGTTGCAACAACATTTACACTTTTTTTTAATAATGTTGCAGTTTACAAAAACTGTAAACCAATGTTCCAGCAAAACTTACAACAAA
The DNA here is from genome assembly GCA_003012365.1 of Medauroidea extradentata. Classification (NCBI taxonomy): domain Eukaryota; kingdom Metazoa; phylum Arthropoda; class Insecta; order Phasmatodea; family Phasmatidae; genus Medauroidea; species Medauroidea extradentata. The sequence continues at coordinate 34,994 of PNEQ01009794.1, forward strand.
AAATTATTTTCAGGATGTAAGTTTCCAACATTGCAAATTTATGATATTAGCAAACATGTGTTTCAATACAATTTCTTATTTCTGCTAAGAAATGCCTACAATTTAAAATATTTATCAACAAAAGTAAAATACAAGAAAAAACCTTTAGTTAATGTATGCTACGCATATAAATATGTATATTTGCTTGCTACTGCATTCACCTAATAATGGCAACAAAGATTATTTCCTTTATGAAACTACATACTATAACATTCAGATAAAATTAACAACGTTACAAGAAACAAATTCACAATACTTGATCAACGTGTTATCATCTCTAAATTAATAATCAGATGTTCTACTAGAAGTTTCTGGTTCTTATAAACAACAATGCACACAAATCTAATTAATTAAATTTCAATAGCAGCACAATTAGGCAACTTCAAGCTATCACAGAAATTTTACCATGCCCAACTGCAAATAATCAGTTATGCCAGGTAGCGAAAACATGCCAGGGTTGCCAAAAACACCTGAACTGTCAGTCGCTAGTTACTTGCAGATATGCATGTCAGTAAGCACCATAATTTACAGAGAGTTTTTGACTACAAAAAGCGTAACTCTCACTGCTCAGTGAGAAGAAAATTTACACAAATAATGAAATGTACAAAACCAAAACAATTAAGGCACATTTCCAAGTTAAAGTATGGAAACATGTTAGTAAACTGTGCATTAGGCCAACATTCGTTGAAACTACAATGCCTATTCAAAAATATGAAGACCATCGATCTTTGACATTATTAGAGTTCATTAGTGGAGCCGATGACAAATTTGTCTGAACACGACATTGTTCTTCAATGCTATAATTCCAACAGAAACTAGAGATTACTATTGCTATAGCAATTTCTTTGTTTTCTTCACGCTCCTAGGGAAGAGCTTACGTGCAGACGAGCGCACAAAAGAAGGCAGGGCACGATGTGACGACGACGAAGGTTTCGTGGCCGCCACTATTCGCCCTCACTCCGGCCCCTGGCGGTCGTTCTTACCTCGCACTAGACGCTCTGGGTGGGAGTAAGCCAGCTGCGAGAAGTCTCGCATCACATCGTTAAAAGTGTTGTCACCCATCGAATCCATCTCCGAAGCTTTGATCTCCTCATTCAGGATGGACAACCTCAACCTGTCAAGGAAAATTGCGATGTAACAACTTTACCTTTACATTACAGTCAACTTTTCTCGAACCTTTTCTTGAATTCTTCCTCAACTTTTTCTGACTATACTAAGACTGTATTAAATTAAATCTTAAAAAAATTGTTTTGTGTAGCTAGTTTACTTTTGGTTCATTTCAAGTGCGAAAAACCACAGTGTATACAGTTACATAAACTTTCAATAAATGTTGCATTTCACAATTTAGTGTATTTGACTCTTGTTGAGTGTTGCAGTTAAGAGTTAAAAATAAATATACGACAACATCATGTTAAGGTAAGCAAACAAAAGCTTGTTAAAAAACTAAGCCTACATGAATCTCTTGGATTCTCTTATCCAGTGGATTCTTCAAATCCAGGATTCAAAAAGCCCACCCCTACTAATTTATAGATGAAATGTGCAAAATCTATATCCATACACTTATATTTTAAAGGTTTTGATTATAGATGCATGAATAATATAAGAAATTTAAGAAGTCAGTAAAATTTTATGAATTCCTATTAGTTTTGTGTACATTTCCTATGAGATAAGTAATAGGGAAAATATATTTTGATCCATACCTACATACAATTTGCTATAAAAATAAAATTGTGTGCCTGATTTTAATTTTGTGTGGAAGAAACATTAGTGTGACCAGCACCTTACAGTGCACTGGCATTTAGGCTGACTCTTGCACACTTACCACTTGTCTCTGGGGGAGGGGGGCACGGTGGCTAACGGGTCAAACCATTCACCTCCCACCAAGGCGATCTGGGGTCAATTCCAGTAGGATTGGTCCGTGGATTTTTGCATGTGGGAATTGTGCCCGATAATGCCCTTGGTTGGTTGGTTTTCTGAGGGATCTCATGTTTTCCCGCCCTTTCATTCCGGCACCACTCCATACTCATATCATGTCATCCTTCACCAGTGCTGAAGACCTCAATGTTAAGCGCTGACCAAAATCTTTCCCTCACTCATCTCTATGTACAAAAGACAAAAGCACAAGTACTCACGTTTTAGTACTTGACAGATACACACACAAATAGGACGACACAATCACCTCAGGTGAGCCACACCACAGTCAGCCAGCCATGTCTCCCAAGGAAGCTGCTCTAAGCAGTGAAACGTCGCGATACGCGCTTCCGCGATTATGTGTCATCCTATTTGTGTGTGCATCTGTCAAGTACTAAAACTTGAGTACTTGTGCGTCTGTCTTTTGTACATACTGATAGCCTAGTGGCCTCTTCTTTTGCTTTACATTACTACACCCTCACTCATCTCTTGTGTACCTTCTGAGTGAAGAGACAAAAGTAGAGCTGGAAGGAGCAAGTGATTGAAGGAGTGATGGAGACACAAATAATGGAAGAAACAGGGAGCTCAATTAACGTGGAGGGACAGAGGAATATGGATATAATTTACTGAACTGACCAAACCACAGGCTCTAAACAGTCAATGTTGATGATAATACCAGCCTCCTCATATTTACCAGTAATGCATTTACAAAACACTTGATCCAAATAGCATCATAAAGTAGATCTGCCTGCAAACTAAGTACATACTCACAAGGTGACAATATCAGCATTTGCTTCCCGAACTGCGATGCTAAGAGGCTCCGTGCCATTGTTGTCTTTCACGTGCTGATCTGCCCTGTGCTTCAGAAGCAAACAAACTTGTGCCGTGTGGCCTGTCAACATACGTACATAAAAAAGGTCCCGGCATCAAAAAATGTCAAAGGAGGGAGGGGAATACAATGCAAAATGGGGATATTTACAAGCAGGGTTAGAGTTTAAAAAATTTCCTAGCCTGTCAAACAGCAATGTCCATTAAAATTTACCTATCCACCATCCAATCTGGCCGTCTGCAGTGTTAACAAAATATAAATTAAAAAAAAAAAAAAGCCAATATTTATGCCATTTATGCCACAATTACAACTATAAATCAAAAAAGACACCTCTTTCGGTGAAACTATTTTCATGACTTCGATTTTGATGAAGTGATTTCACTATTTTTCATTAAATTTCGTCATAAATTTCGCTAATTTTTTTAAAATGTAAACAAATATTTCAGAGGTAACTAATGAATGAATACAAACAAAGTATCTTACTTAGTCAAATAGGCCTACATAAATAAAATAATTTTCTTTAAACAAATCCTTCGAGTGGCTGAAAACTACATATTTGAGGATTTCTTTAGGCCTAAACAATACAAAAAGAAATACACATACACATGAGTGGAAAACAGAATACACTTTTATAAAATGGCATAAGTCACTAGAATAATTTATTGCCATTTACTCTATCTGTAAAATCAGACAGTTAGTGGACAAAAAATATAAAATATTATTTAGTCAAATAGGTTTACATTAACCCTCAATGTCCATGTCAAGTCATTACACACGTAAATTTCTTTGTTTGTAATTGTTTTGGCGTACGAAAAGACATAACATTTAATTCATCACTACTTATTACAAACAAAAATAAACGGGTACACAAAATACAAGGATATACCAGGATAAATAAATGCTGTATGATGAGTCAACAGCCATTTTCAGGTTTTCTACTTTTTTGATAGTCTCGAAACTTGCTTTCACAGTCGAAAATCAGTTTGGTTGATTCTCGTACAATCCATTATGAATCCACTTCGAAAAGCAAAAAATTTTTTATTTATTTCCATAATTTCGCAATTTCAAGCACAAATGGAGATTCTGCAAAAAATTTTTCAATTACATGCATTACGTAAATCAAGTGTCTTCATGCTTGTAAAACATCTCTGTTGTTTAAGTGCTCTCCCAGCATCTGCGATGGACATTGCATGCAACTGTCTGCCGGACAGGTGCCGTTTTTATTTTGCCTGCCCGGACGTTATTTCACCTGTCCGGGGCAGTTGGGCAGGCGTTACAATAAAATCAAACCCTGTTTACGAGTACTATAGCAATAAGTTAGGTAAAAAAAAATTTGTAACTCACTACATCACGTTTTTGTAAGACTGAAAACCACTACGAAAAACCCTCTCAAAAAGTTTTACATTTAATGTGCTGCCTACCTAAGAGCCATTACATGAGCAAGAATATAAGCTGACATGTTAAATTACATCCATTGGTCATCAAGCATTTCTTTGACAACCTGCCCACCACCGCCAAGGAATATGATTATCACACAGATCCAGCATTAACCAAGTTCTCACCACCATCCACATGGAACCCTCCTCCACTGCCACCCTCTCACCCTCTCGAACAGTTTATGTCTCTCCTACTGACCATGTTTCGGATCCAGCATTTGCCAGTTCTCTTCCCAACAGTAGCAACATCACACCTTTTGAACGTAAAGCCATGAAAGACCTGCAGAACAAGAGTGAAATCATGATACTATCAGCAGATAAAGGCTCTACTGCAGTTATTCTAAACAAGGTGGACTACATTTCATCAGCCAAAAAACAATTGGAAGACTCCACTACTTACAGACCACTGCAAGAGGACCTAACAGCCAAATTCTGTGACCAAATCGAACATTTCCTAAATACCCAAGGACCACCTCAGGGGCTCTCCACCTAATCTGAACAGCTGCTCACACCAGACAACCCCACCACACCTGTGTTTTACTTACTACCCAAGATACATAACGATCAACGTCCACCCTCAGGACGGCCCACTGTATCTGAATGTGGCAGCTCGACAGAAAGGATCGCGGCACTGGTTGATACTCATCTCCAACCGTGGGTTCAGCTCCTTCCCTCATACATCAAAGACACCAATCGCTTCCTAGAACGCCTAAAAACTTGAACACCCTACCCCACGATTCTTACTTGACCTACTAGATGTGCGGGGTTGCAAGTAAGATAGCTGAATGTGAGCAGTGTATGTGTCTAGAAGACTTTTTAAGGTAAAGAGCATGAGATATTGGTGTAGTTCTTCTAGATTAGATGATAATAGTTATCCTCAACCCAGCGAGTGACTACTGGGTAAGCCAACAAGGACAAACTCTACTTGCTAGCGCAGGGTGTCATCTTTACATAAATAGAGGGCAAGGCATAATCACTTCCTTGTATTGGATACCAAGGGTTGGTACACAGGTTGATCTCATGAAAGGAGAAAACAAGGTGATTCAGTTTCATGGGGTGTTTATATTCATTAACACAAGTTACAGTACTTGTCACAGCATGATGAATACAACATTACCTTTGGTACATGGTCCACAATCAGGGTTTGAGTCAATCACAATTTGATGACATACATTATAACTCTGAAATCTCAATATGAGATACGACAACAGGATACGACAACTTGGAAATACAAAACTAATTCCACAGGACATATTATGATGCATACAATTAATTCTACATGGCACTCCGGGCCGTTCAGATACTGAGCAAAATTAAGGCCTTATGTGTGGCCGAAACTATGTAGTGATGATCATCTCTTTGATCTCAAATAGTTTACATTCTCCAATAGCCTCTTGACGTTAGGCGCGGCGGCCGTTGACAATACTTGTTTAACAACATTACTGGGTTACTGGTAATTATACGGTGATCTCTCTGATCTCAAGGAAAGTTTACTACTGTACTTTCTGTAACTTCCAATAACTTTACGAGGCAGCAAAGTGCATACCAACACTTTATAACTGGCATTACTTAGGGAATTTTCCCTTTTACTCACGCGCGGAACGGATCTGACACTGTCCCAGCCTTCCTGGGCTCTCAGTAGGTTTGGTAGGTAAGGGCACAGTGTAGGAGGGTGAGGGTCTCCATTTTCAAGAAGTTGCCTCGGATAGGTAGGGGGGGGGGGGCAAAGCTGAGATGCTGAGAGACGGGAGCTCAGAGAAGCTGCCAACTCTCTCTCGGGGGTGCCAGGCTATCCCAGCCCGAAGGCCGAGCCGCTGACGACTAACTACTTGGCCTGAGGAGGGCTGAAAGTACCGTTAGCAAGACAGCTGCCGGGCCACACGACGTTGTCTGCATTTACAGGTGTGCCACACCGCCACACACACACACACACACACACACACACACACACACACACACACACACACACACACTAAGGAAATGCTCTCTCGTGGCACAAAGTTACTCAGCTATACAAATTAACTTCCCAACTTGAATTTTAAATGTGTTTATCGCAGTTTAACACTATAATTAATACATAATAAAAACATTTAAATAAATGTAAAACACACTTCTAAGCAGTAACAAACAGTATATAATTTATATTTACATGCATGTTTCCCGTGATTGCTGTTTAGTGCACTTTTACAGAGTCCACGCAAGGGATCGGCACCACTGGTAATGCAACCAGACGTATTTGTAAACAAACACTTGTACAGGTTAACAAATGTTATGAAGGCAGTTAGTTATACATGGAAAATAAACATTGGATAAACACTGGACGTAAGTAAATACTGTTTCACAATTAAAGCTTTGTCTCCACAATCTTACATGCTAAAATATTATCGTTACATGAAAATAATCTGCAATCTGCAAAGGTGCAGGCGAATACTAGTGCTTTTAGGGTTAAATCATAAAGCATAAAAATTGGGGGCGGCCATTAATGTAATTTATAAGAGGACGTGACGGCGTTGCGTCAACCTCTCTTAAACACCAACATCCCCCACTCTTCAGGACTATCGGCCATAGAACATTATCTGAATAACAGACCTCCAGACAGCAAACCTTCCACAGCTTTCTTAGTTGAACTGACAAGACTCACTTTGAGTAACAACTTCAGATTTCAGGAAAACAACAATCTTCAAATCAAGGGCAGGCCATGAGCACTCGCATGGCCCCTTCTTATGCCGACCTGTTCATGAGCAAACTTAAGCAAAATTTTCTGAGCCATCAGCCTATTCATCCACACTGTTGGATGAGATTCATAGACAATATCTTTATGATCAGGACCTCCACCGAGGACAGCCTTCTCACTTTTCTCAACAACCTCAACTCCCACAGTCCTTTAAAGTTCACCTAAAACTATTCAAAATCCCACGCAATATTTCTGGATGTAGAACTGACTCTCCATAATGGCAAAATTGAAACAGCTAACCATAACAAACCAACCAATAGCTTGCAGTATGTCCACTTTGACAACTATCATCCATACCATGCCAAGAAATCTCTGCCATACTGCCTCGCCACCAGAGCCAAATGCATCTGTTCCACCCAAACCGACCTAAACAAACAGTGCGAGCAAATAGCCAAGGCCTTCAATGACAGAGGTTATCCAAAATCACTTATACCTGAACAAATACAGCGTGCCACTTCAACTGATGATTCAACCAAGCGGGGTAATTCTGAAATCCCCTTGGCCGTCTCCTACCATGAGGGTCTGGACAAGTTCAGAACAATACTCAAATGTGGGCACAAAATCCTGGCCTCCTCACCACTCACCCAAAACTTGCTCACTAAACCTCCCAGATTGGTCTTCAAACTACCCCCAAACCTTCACAATAAACTGGTTCGCCCCAAACTGCCAGCCAACACCACATCCTGTAATACAAACATCTCCAGAGGTTCTCACCCATGCAACAAACCAAGCTGTGGCTCCTGTGCAATACACAAACCTTCTACATCTTTCAATAGCAGACTGACAAACCAAACCCACCCCAGACAAGGAAACTACAACCGTGGAACTGAAAACCTTATGTACCAGCTACAGTGCACTCACTGCAATGCAGAGTATATTGGCCTAACCACCAACACTCTCAGACAGAAAATGAATGGCCACACAACTGACACCAAAAAAGCCATAGCTGGAGTGGAGGTTGATCCACATGAGAAGCCAGTTACTGCACATGCAGCATATCATGATTCCAACTTTGGTTTCTGTTACACAACCAGAGTGGTGAGGGCTCTACCACAGTTGAACAACAGAGCAGAATTAAAACGCTAGGAACTGGCACACCAGTATATTACCAAATTCAGACAACGTCCTGGTCTCAACCTCAGATAACATATTTGTACTTCGAAATTCCCGCCGACCCTTAGTTTGCTCTCTGGCCGCTAGGTGCACTGATTACCAATCACCACCGCACCGGACAATAGACTTCAGTGTCTCTCCACTTGTCACCTGATGAAGCCGATGTAGTCTGCAAAATGCTGTGACCGCGCTTCCGCAGAGAAATGTGTTCGTCCATCTGTGTGTATGTGTTTTCTATATGCAAGTGCCACCTGTAAGTTCTTGTGCAACCCTCTATTTTTTTATTGTAATTAGTAGCCTAGCAGCCTTTCCCGCCGTTGTCTAATTACGTGTACAGTCATCTCAAAGTGTCATGCATTAAATACCATGGGAAAGGGGCAGGGGAGAAACAAATAAAAGAGCACAGGAAAGTTAATCATTAAGTATGTAACACACTCACGACCATGGCAATGGTACAAGCCACTGAAGCCACTACCAAGTATGCACAACAGTGACTTTATAAAGTTGTGCTTGAACTGAAACAAGCGATAAATTATTGTCCCCAATAAATACCAAACAGTGAAACTTCTCAACATGTTTCATGGGGGACGTGATGAAAAAAAATGTTGTGGGAAAATGTAGATTAAAAAAACTTAACCGTAAGTACCTTACTTTTACTTTCCTGTTACTGTATTTAATAAACACTTATAAGGGTAAAATCAAAACTAAAATAAAATTGACATCAGCCTTCAAAACAATGCATTTGTCATATTTTGTAACACAAAATTTATAGGATTGCTTAAAATAAAAAATTTTATTGGTCGTATACAGTGGATTCTCGAAAATTGGTTCTCTTTGTTTACATTTTACGTACATATACGTTTTACTATATTACCCGTTCACTTACTTCAGTCCAGTCAATAGTCCCAATTCAAAAATGCAAATATTAAACACATTCAGTGATCAGTTTGATTATACATCTCCGTTCAACCATAGGTTGAAAAAAAATGAGACAGCATTAAGCATTATTCTTATTCTTAGGTGTTTGCTGCTTTCATAGGTTGGTTGCATTGAGAATGTATCAAGCATTCAAGTTGGTAGCAATGAGAATGTAACCAGCACTCATAGGTTGGTGGTGATTAAAAATATAATGCAACTATGACCATGTATCGAACATTTTATGATACAGTATTATGATGACTTTTAACTAAATTTTAAACACACATGGTTTTAATGTGGCAGGAGCAATTATTGTACCGTATTTGCCAGCATATAGCACCACCTCTCATATAAGACGAGTCATGGTTTTGAAGGTACAAAACCTTGAAGAAAAATAAATTACTAACATTGAAATTCCCGACAGAAAAATATTTTTTTCCTTTGCTAGAAACATTAAAAATTTAGTTTAAATATTTTCAATGCATTTATTACCGTCATATAAACATCATAGTAGACACAAAAAACAATAACATTAGCTACTACTGCCCTCCGGGCGCCCAAGAACCAAGGAAATGCACGGCGGCGGTCGGCGACATCAGTTGCCGGCAGCTGTGCGCGACTTGGCAACGCCGGACTGAGACACGCCGCGCGCTACATGGCAACACCGGTCATTGCATTCCTGTGCGCTGTTGTCTGCCAGCCTAGCACTAGATGGTAGATACATGAATGTGTGGTATGGCACCTAGATCCTCGTTTTCTCCACCCGAGAGTTTTGTGCCAGCGAAACAAATGATCTAGGCACACTGTACCTAGAGCCTAGTTTTCTCCGCTTTATGCTTACGAGACAAAGAATCTAAGCATGTGGACCTAGATCCTCATTTTCTCCGCCCGAGAGTTGTGGGCTGGCGAGACAAAGGATCTAGGCACGCGCTCCAGCTGCATCGATCGCCGCTTCACTGCGAGGAAGTGTCCTTTGTTATGAATGATGCTGATCAAAATTTAGTACCGTAAATGTTATTAAAAAAATGGGGCACTCATTTTCATTTGTGACGAAAAATGCAATTCCTTGAAACATCATACAACTCTACCTCTTACAGCTAAGCCTTCAAACTATTTTTAGGTTACCAAAAACATGTAAAAATAGTCATCTTATATGCCGGCAAATATCAGGAAGCATCTGTGCTGATCTCACTCTTATTTAACAAGTTGGATTGTTTCATTATTTCAGGATATGTAATCATTAATTGAATGGAATAAATTGATTTTAAATACTAATTTTGTCTCTTGATTTCCAAAGAACATGAATTGTGGGGTTGTGTGTGATAGTTCTCACGTCTAAAATCTACAACTGTGTCCATACCTACGCAACAGCTTATGACGTTGTGAAGCGACCAGCCTGCGCTTGGGGTATAGTTTTTCAATAAGTCAGTTGTATTTCTAGAGTCTCTGCTCTTGTTTATTTGTTTGCATGATTAATGCTAGCCAGTGTTACTGACACTTCAGAACCAAGAGCTGGTCAGCCTAGTATCAGTTAGGTGTAGGGTAGGGTTGATGCATTTATTAATGTCAAAAGCCCAGTGTGTTGCCCGGCCACCCTACTTTAATATATTGCCTGTAAATTATTTAAAATCAGAGTGTTTCTAAATTTTTGTTAAGTCAATAATTGTTTCAATATGAGGGTTCCATGTTTGTTGCTGTAAGCCTAATAATTTTCTAAGTAAGTCATTTAGTTAAATAATGTAATGATTATAATTTTGCTGAACAAGAAATCTCATAGAAAACCCACTCTAAATGTAAAACCGCTATTGGGCCTGGCGAAACAATACAGTAACAAAAAACCGCGTCTGGGTGCAATTCTTAGTGATAAGTTTTCTCATTGGAGTATTTTAATGTTAAATAATGTGTTCTCAAGTTTTGTTCTAAGTTCTCAATGTTCTGATGACGCGTGGATTTAAAATAAATATGTCTTGTGTGGACTTTTCTAAAACGGCATGAAATTTCAAGCAACTATGGACTCTTGGACATTTTACGAGAAATTGTGTACGGCCGGCAATGTCCGATGCCAAGATTTTATTTAATATAATTTTTATTGTAATAATAATTTACTAAAATATTGAAATACATCTTTTAAGTAAGCATAATTTTGCCGATTTTTCGGTGATTATAGTTTGGTTAATTTGTATCCAGACCAGTTACTTAACCTAGCTAGAAGGTCACGCAACATTCTAACCGGAAGGTAGGCCGCCATGGTGTCTTGGGACGCCATTGTGGTCACCGTTGCTGATTACTTTGTTCTTGACCGTCGAGGAGGCCGGACGTGTTCGGTGTTGTGCGAGGTTCGCACATGGTAAGCCGAGGGGTGTGTTTGGAAGAGATGGGGCCGCGATGGAAGGCAGTGAGAAGACTTTTTAGAACTATGCATTAGTAATCAGCTTGAATTATTTGATCCTTTAATGTGAATTTTGCAGCCGTATTAACCGCGTGGCCGGCCCACTATCAGTTTATAATTTGAGTTTAGCACGTGCTATTTTTCTTTGTTTGAGTTGGGTTTCATTTTAGTTCAGTTCTCTTTCAGTTAAAGTTTATTTTGTACAAGGAGTTTGTACATGCCGATGTAAGCGCGGTTGCATGAGTTTATGAGAAGGTAATAAATATGGGCTGTTAATCTGACCACGTGTTTTTGAATGCTGTTATGCATGCGTCCATCCCTCGATACCACGAACCCTGAGGTAAGAGTAACTCACCGCTGAGACCGGAGCATATATGAGGACTGACCAAATTACTATATTTCTTTGTGGAACATTGTAAGCAACTAGTGGGGCTAGTATCGTCACATCAGCCAGAGGCAGTGTAGAAAGAGAAGAGAGTCGGTGCCACCACAATGTGCAAGGGTTTGGTTTATATCATATAGTAACTTCAATTTTTTTAATATAAATATCTGATTAAGTTTATTTGTACCACAATCCATTGTTCCTAATTAATCAAGTGTGAGGATTTATACTGTGGGATCCAACACATTAATTGGGGAAACTAATCGAAAAATTAAAAAAAATTTTTTTTTTAATAAAACTTAAATTTAATTGCTAACTAGAGTCTGGAAGTAGTCAATTTTACGGCTCAATTGTATTTGTTTTATATCGTGTTTGGACTCATTTTCAAGAGAATTAAATTTTTAACAACTTTTCTAAATACCTTTTTCTTCTGTTTTGCTTCACTTATAATTTTGAAAATTTCACTTAGGAGATGAGTTCACCTCCTTTTGGATGTGATTCATGCAGTCTGGTCAGCAAGCCCTTTGTTTGTAGCATCATGGGTGGTAGTCCTATGTGCAACGGAGCACTGGCAAGGTATTGCGCTGCAGAACTACTTGTTAGTAAGGTGGTGGTGTGTTTTGTCTGTATCTTCCGATTTAAAAAAAATGCTGATGGCACGTACGGATAACGATATTGGGTTGACTTTCAACATCTGAAACCTTTCTAGTACAAATTTTCAAGTGTCTTGGATCCTATGCATCACTCTACCACGGTGTAGAGTAAATCAGAGTGTCTGCTCAGGGATCAGTCAGTTGGGAACGGTCTGAGCTTGTTTGCAAATGGAAAGACGGTCGGCTGAGGGCATCACTTGGGCTGCAATGGCAAGGGCGAGAGGTTGCAAGAAACGCAGGTGAGGGAGACAGAGGACGCGACGGAGTAGGAAGAGGGCTTTGTTATAAGCTTTATACTTTTTTTGTATGTTTACTCATCAAATGGATCAGCTTTGATAAATAACTCAGTCATTTCTTACCAGCTGACCGTATGACGTTGTGACTGCCGCTATATTCACAGGCGAACACGTCTGAAGCCTTACTTGAAATTGTTTTGTCTTGTTTGTCTATGGAAAGCAAATTGTAAATGTGAACTGCAAACACAGATTTACCAGTAAAAATAAATAGTATGAAAAGAATGGAGTTTTTCAGTTATTAAAACAAAGAGAAAGAAAAAAGGTAATCATCATAACCACAGGTGTGTCCAATACCAAGACAATGTAAGCCTGTCCATTTAGTTTTCCTTAGTAGCTTTACCGGTAATTACCAAGTACCATGTGAAAAAGACAGTACTGCCAGTCGTTTCCCCAGAGAAAAATTGCTTCTCCGACTACCCAGAACAGGGACAGTTCCATTCGTCATTCTGATCGACATCTGAGGTGACAGATACGTCACAAGCTCAGTTCAAAGAGTGGGATTAAAAATTGTTCAGAAAAATTTCCGGTAAAACACTGAAAGACGTGACATCATAAAAACTTTGTATTGCCATTACATGAGATTTTTATTTTTCCTGTTTTGATGGCTCAAAATGCCTGTACACACATAAATATGGTATACAATAAAAACACGGCTCCTTGCATGCATAATGTTCCCAATGTAATATAAGCAACTGATAGTGCTAGACAATCTTGACAGCATCAGCAATTGAATTTTTTGTCGCCATTTCGGATTCACAGGCTGTTAATTGTGCCGTGAGCACAAGCATAACATGTGATCATGGACAATAGTATTCTATGGCAGTGCACACTATCACGATCTTGGGTGTGTCTTTTCTCTTTATTTTATTTTCGCACAAAGTTTTAAGAGCCTTTCTTCGTTAACTATGACTCTCTGCGGCTCTAACATCTAGGGTTTATGTACGTATATTATTATCGAGCGACAAACAATGTTAATTGCAGAAACAAAATCTTGTGATGTGGGGATAAGTACTAAATAACAACCAAATGGGACCTGAAGAAAATAATGCAAATACGTACTATTGGGTAAACGTAAATAACGGAGAACGTAAATACAGTACGGGGTTTCACTGTATTGGCATAATAAACAATATGCCTTTCATTCAGACAACTTGAATATGTTTAAAAACTAGTAAAGTAGAACCCCTTTTTTACACCATTCAAGGGATCCTGCAATAAATGGTGTAAAAAGCGGGAAAGTGTAAAAAGTGGGAAATGCAGAAAAAGGCTTTTAATAATCCTTAGTTGTATTAATTTAACATTTATATAGCTATTAAAAATGTAAAACAATTTTCCCAGAAAATAAACTTCCAAACATGTGAAGCCACGTCCAAGAATTATTCTTTGTTTTAAAAAAATCAAAGTAAAAAAAAAATACAGTAAGTGGTAAGTATTGAACAAGCACTGACCAATAAACAAGGTTATATCTGTTTTCAAAGCAGTCAAACAAACAATTCGATGGAAAAAAATTTTCAAATTCCAGTTTTCTGACTATGACTTGTGCTGTTTCCGACAATAAAAGATTGTTAATTTGTACATTTGCACTCTTTCACCCACACACCACTCATTAAAATAATTCCTCAGTTGGTCGTAATTTAACATGCAAACTCATTTTGGTGTTTTCCGCAAATGGCCTGTGCATCACAGAACTCTCTTCAAATAATTTAAAAATTTTGACGTTTTATTTTTTGCCGGAATTGGCATAACCAAGAAATAGACGTGTCCCGGTACTATGTTTTAGTCAACTGGAAATGCTAGTCTCATAGCTGTGTAGACATTTTAGTGAATGCCATTACAAAGTCTACTTTGAATAAATTGGAAAATAATTTGCCACTTTGCATTAATAACAATCTAACTTCCTACGTCACAAAAGTTACAATCATAACATTAATTACTATAAAATGTAGATAGGAGTGTACAAGTACTTGCAGAGCTGTACTGCACGTAGAGGAACATATAACACACTTAAGGACAACACACATTTTGCGCATATTAACTTCATGTTACCCGACTTTGTAAACAAAGCAACCATAGATATGTGAATACTGATAAATGTGAAATAGCTATTTCAAGAAGGGCCCAGAAAACAGGACAGGCATAAAAGGGATTTTATTGTGAGTTGTCCAGCCACTTCCCCATCTTGGTTAAATCTCTATAATGTATTTTTGATTTCTTATTTAAATTTAAATGTAAATCTTTCATAACGGGCTATATGGCGTTTTCAGTATGAGTTCGTCAGGTGTTCGGTGTGATACAACAGGATTCAGTAACCTAGAAATTGGGGACATGATAAATTTAAATTCATCCTTTCAAAATATGAGTATAAAATAGTCAGGAATTTTAAAGTAGAGTAATTTGTTTATTTTCCTGTCTTGTTTGGTTTCAAATTGACAACAGTACAATGTTAACTATTTTTGTTGAAATAACTTTTTCTTGTATTTTAACTAATTTTTTAGTTCTGGCAATTTTAGCATATTATGAAATTTTCCGTGGTAAAGTGAGTAACTTTTTGTGTTGCAAGCTTCTCCAGGCTGTAGGATTTCTGGCACAGTCGTTGCGGTTGATCGCTTGCTTCATAGAATTTTCTCCATGACATAGGTTATTGATGCACGTAGGTCAGCCATCACATGGGGTTGCTTAGGGTATTGCGCCGCGAAAGTAGTGGATAAATAATTTAATTTCGATGTAAAAACTATAAATTCAGATCTTGGAATGCTTTGTTCATGTTTTAAGTGTAAATTTGCTGGATTTGATCAATTTTGGAGTCTGTTGTATCACTCCTCCGAGCGATACCTTAGCTACCATGCCCGTTGCCGTGAAGTTGGTAAGTTAGCGCTGGGCACTGGGCCGTGAGAGTGGTAGATGTGTACTCGTGGAGATTGGTCGTACATTCTCGTGTGAGAATAGTTGAACAGTCGCGCTGTAGTATTTATAGTGATCAGTCACGCAATAAGAGTCATCATGTAATAACAGTCGTGCAGGGATAGCGCGAGAGGGAGAACGTGTGTCGGGCAGATGGGGGAGAAAGCCTATAGTTCGTTGGTGTGATTAGAAGGGGCGTAGACTTTGTTTTTTTTTCTTCTCTTATCACAGGCATTATTGAGGTGATGGATGTTGCGGGTATATAAACAGGGAAACAAGTCCTACTAGTTTGTTATTGATACACAGATATAAGTATACACATATATACACATATATATGTATACACATATATACACATATATATGTATACACATATATACACATATATATGTACACATATATACACATATATATGTATACACATATATACACATATATATGTATACAAATATATACACATATACACACACACACACACATACACACACACACATATATATATATATATACACACACACACACACATGTATATACAGTATTCATTTTCTTTTTGTCAGTTGTTCTAATAAATAACTGGGTAGAACTTAACCCATACAAGCAGGACGGAAAGATCATGTTAGCTAAGCGTCGTTCAAAAGTTAAATTGAACTTAAATGCAAAGCGCAATAACTGAACAGTAACGTATGTTATCAAATGTAACTCACCTGTGACAATAAATATAACTGCTGACGAATCTTGAGTCTCTCACTTCAAGTTAAAACCTGACTGATGGTGTTGAAAACTAATAAAACTGAGCTATCCGGCGCACTTCACGTAACATGACCTCAATGCCCCGAACAGTGACATCACAAAGTAGCCGCGTCACATCTTTGAAGCCAACGAACACGGATATAACATATCATCACCACACAGGTGCAGCCGCTTCACATCTTTGTCGCCGCGAACAGGGACCGAGGGAAGCCATGTACCTCGGGGGCCCGGACCCTTGGAACAACGAGTCACGACTTCGCGGGAACAACAACAGACATCAGCAGCACCAGACCACGGCCAGCGGCAGTCGGGAAGGTACAGTTCACCCAGAAAGAAATGGAACTCAGGTCAGTGTCACCTAATAAACATAATTTTAGTATGGAGGACATGCTCAAGATTGTTCAGTTTTTTGTGTAGTGTTTTAAATGATACAGTAATTTTTTTTTGTTCTGGCAAACAACAGAATGTAAAATTATGTTTGCGGTAGGCCCAAGCTTATACATATTGGTACTGGAGCGAAATAAAGATCATTAATAATCAAGATTTGGCGAGTTTGAACTGGGGCTCATAATAAGACTGTAGTATCAGAATTGAGTAGGTTAGATAACACAAACTAAATAAAATTGAAAATAAAATAGAAGAAGTTAAGGGACAGGTACAGAGTATCTTAGCAGAAGAGGTAAAAGTGAGTCAAGAAGGCCTGGATGGTGAATCAGAAATAGTACAAGTAGGCCTAAGGGTGCAAAAAGGTAAAGTTGAGGTAGAAGAAATCAATGTCGAAAGTAAAGGTTTGGTAAACAGTGAAGATATTAGTGGTGATGTTGCCGTACAGAAAACTTCAGCAAACAATAAAGATATAAGTGACGATGTTGGTAAAGGATCTAAGGAGTCTAAGAGCCGTATCTATAAACAGCTTTCGAATGACAACCAACTGCTCACCAATGCTTTCTCTATGGGGATAGCAGTTGATTGTCATTCGAAAGTCGTTTATAGATACGGCCCTTAGAGTGTGGCAGATTTGGCAAGTGGGACAGAAGTTGACGAGGGTGACATGAGGCCTAATAAATGTAGCAAAGTTGGCAACAGTGGGTTGAGGCTACAAAGAGCAGAGATGGACAAAGTCTTTCAATTGGCAGGGGCAGTAGATCAGGATGATCCAGAAATGGTGAGGAATGTTGAACAGTGGGGGGTGCAAGTGTCGCACCAAGGTAAGGTAAAGTTTAAGAATCAAGATGAACTGTGGGGTGGTGCAGAGAGCTGTTGGGACAGAGGACAGTGCTATACAAGGAAGTGAGAGATCAGGAAAATGTTGAGAAGTGTGGGGTGCAGGATTGGTTGAGAGGAAAGGTGAAGCTCAAGGAAGTTTTCAACTGTGAGAAGTGGCAAGGAAAATCGAGAGTGTGGCTGTGGGACCTGCTGAAGGGCAGAGTAAGAGTGTAAACAAAGAGGGATTTGTGGAGATGGAATGTTTTTTTTTTGTATAATGGAGTTAAAATAATATACTTGTAGTGTCATGTTCAATCAAGAATGTTTTGTTTAGGTTACATTTCAAGTAAGCCTGTGGAGTATAATTATTTTATTTAGCTAAGCAAGGTCTTCAAGTTGTTTGTAAACAGTAGTCATATGGAACGAAAAATCTGGTAATTTTAGGCAGCATGGCAATGGTTAAAATAATTTGAACTAGTTAAGGGAATTTCTAATTATTTTTTATTTTTATCAATCTGTACTTGCTGAAGCCCTATATTTGTAAATACCCCAGATTAGTTTTATCACATAACTTTTTCCTTTTGCTTGTTTGTGTTGGTCTAGTGTGTGTTCTGATGGTAACTATAGTTGTTTTTGTTGTGAAGCCTTAATAATAATTTTGTGTGTTAACTTTTTTTATTGTGAATAACTGTATTAGGAGACTGCACCATGCTCGTCATAAATGGAGATTACCTATTAATAAGTTTTCTCGTGAAAATTAAAGCAACTGTCATCAGAAATTTATACAATGAAATCTTTAAGTGTATTGATGAGTAGGGACTGGAAAATTTCGCAAATTCAATTACCTGTAGGCTAGAATCCATTATACTATGCATACTCAAGCCCTATCTATTCGTTCATTGTCTGTTGTTCCACTGAGTAGCAGCTAGTTGACTAATAGTCGGGGCTTGAATGTGCATAGTACGATGGATTCTAGCCTACAGGTCATTGAATTCGCGAAATTTTCCAGTCCCTATTGATGAGTTATGGACGAGTAGATTTATTGCTCTGTACTAAGTAACTTATGTAATTGTTTAACTTAATTCTATTTTATCCAAATTAATTCTGAATGCCACCAGAGCTCTAGCACAATAAGAATAATAATCTAGTGAGATTGTAATCAAGTAGCTTGTGTAGTGGATAACTATAATATATTCTGTTTATCCTTTTGTTGGATGTTTTCTTTATTTATTTTTTTTTTTAAACTGGCAATACCTCTATGAATTGGAAATTAATCTTTGAGCCTAATATTAAATGAGTTCGAGATTGGAATTAATATTTGGGGTGTGTGTTGGTGACCAGACCCGAACTGGGTAATTTCGGAGTGTTCATGGTAATCTTTACAATTTTGCACTTGAAAAAGGTTGCATGATTAGATGTTTACCTTTGAGTGGCCGTCCATGGCCAGAGCTTAAAAGAGAAGGGAGTGCTGCAATGAAGGTGATAGGCATGTGTAAAGCTTACTATGTGATTTTTTTTTGTTTTTATGGCTTAGGGAGCCTTGTCGTTGGTCCAAAGGGCTGTACCCTAGTTGTGTTTGTACTGTTTGTAATATTTAATATAGCCTCATCGTTGTACCAATAGGCACTATAATTGTTTGTATTTGTGAAGTTTCTCGTCGTTGTTATAAAATATATTATGTGGGTTAAAGTTATGATGTTTGCCTCGTCATTGATCCAAAGGGCACTATAATTATTCGAATTGTATTTGTGGTGGTGGCCTCGTCGTTGTTCCAAAAGGCATTATGATGTTATTACTTGTGATGTGTCTCGTCATCGTTCCAAAGGGCATGATGGAAATATTTAGTTGGTGTTTTGTTGGGCAGCCTCCCCGTAAGCAGTTTAAACCTATTATCTTAAACAAGTAGATTTTAACTAAGGTATTTGAAAATATTAGGACAATGGCGGGAAAGGCTGCTAGGCTACTAATTACAACTAAAACAGAAAGAATTGTGCACAAGTACTCACAGGATGGTACTCGCAGATAGAAACACACACACATAGGACGAACACATTTCTCCGCGGACACGCAGTCATGGCACACCAATACATCACAAAATCCAGACAGCCACCTGGCCTTAACCTCAGATAACAAACCCACCTTTCAAACTTCCCGCCGCACCTTAGTTTGCCCTCTGGCCGCTAGGTGTACTGATTACCAACCACCGCTGGACAATAAACTTCAGTGTGCCTCCACTCACCTGATGAAGCAGATGTAGTTTGCGAAACATTGTGACCGTGCGTCCGCGGAGAAATGTGTGTGTGTTTCTATCTGCGAGTACCATCCTGTGAGTACTTGTGCACAATTCTTTCTGTTTTAATTATAATTATTTGAAAATATTGTGTGATTTTATGAGTTTGGTAAAATTATTTTATTTGAGAAACTTTTGGGTATGCATACATGTAAACAATGTCCTGTTGTAAGGAAAGAAAAATATATTTAGGTTTGTGTAATTGAATCACTTATAATTTTGTGCCAGATTGGATCAAATTTATAATCAGATATTTGGAAAGTAAGTTAAATGTTTATATATTTTTTTTTGCTTTGGTGGTATTTCAGTGTGTGCTATACCAATCAATTAGGTTTGAAGATACGCTAGAAATTTTATGTGTTTGTCTTTGTTTATTATGTTACAAAAAAAAAGTTGTGAAAGTCCAATATATTGTCAATGTTTGGTCGAGTGGTGATTAATGTTGAAGTATTGTAATTGTTTATATTTAGCATGCCGATTGATATTTAATAATTCTGCTTCATGGTGATATGTCTTTGTGCTGATGTATGTATAAATTACAGGTAATATTCAGTTATTTTTGTGTAACAAAAAAACTTCATATTAATTGTGGGTTTGTGAAATGTCCAGCCACTTCTCCCATCTAGGTTAAATCTCTATTAAGTATTTATGTTTTCTTATTTAAATTTAAATGAAAATCTTTCAAAACAGGCTATATGCCATATTCAGTATGAGTTCGTCAGGTGTTCGGGATGATACAACAGGATTCAATAACCTAGTAATTGGGGACATGATTAATTTTAATTCATCCTTTCAAAATTTGAGTATAAAATAGTCAGGAATTTTAAAGTAGAGTAATTTGTTTATTTTCCTGTCTTGTTTGGTTTCAAATTGACAACAGTACAATGTTAATTATTTTTGTTGATATAACTTTTTCTTGTATTTTAACTAATTTTTTAGTTCTGGCAATTTTAGCATATTATGAAATTTTCCCTGAAGTGAGTAACTTCTTGTGTTGCAAGCTTCTCCAGGCTGTAGGATTTCTGGCGCCGACGTTGTGGTTGATCGCTTGCTTCATGGAATTCTCTCCATGACGTAGGTTATTGATGCACGTAGGTCAGCCATTACAGGGGGTTGCTTAGGGTACTGCGCCGCGTAAGTAGTTCCGCTGTTGCACACCTTTTGTCCACAATTATTATATTTGTGTGGATAAATAATTTTTTTCCATGTAAAAACTATAAATTCAGATCTTGAAATGCTTTGTTCATGTTTTAAGTGTAAATTTGCTGGATTTGATCAATTTTGGAGTCTGTTGTATCACTTCTCCAAGCGATACCTTAGCTACCATGCCCGTTGCCGTGAAGTTGGTAAGTTAGCGCTGGGCACTGGGCCGTGAGAGTGGTAGATGTGTACTCGTGGAGATTGGTCGTACATTGTCGTGTGAGAATAGTTGAACAGTCGCGCTGTAGCATTTATAGTGATCAGTCACGCAATAAGAGTCATCGTGTAATAACAGTCATGCAGGGATAGCGCGTGAGGGAGAACGTGTGTCGGGCAGATGGGGGAGAAAGCCTAGAGTCCGTTGGTGTGATTAGAAGGGGCGTAGACTTTGTTTTTTTTTCTCTTATCACAGGCATTATTGAGGTGATGGATGTTGCGGGTATATGAACAGGGAAACAAGTCCTACCAGTTTGTTATTGATATACATATATACATATACACATATATATACATGAATATATTAATTTTCTTTTCGTCAGTTGTTCTAATAAATAACTGGGTAGAACTTAACCCATACAAGCACGACGGAAAGATCATGGTAGCTAAGCGTCGTTCGAAAGTTTAATTGAATTTAAATGCAAAGCGCAATAACTGAACAGTACCGTATGTTATCAAATGTAACTCACCTGTGAAAATAAATATAACTACTGACGAATCTTGAGTCTCTCACTTCAAGTTAAAACCTGACTGATGGTGTATAAAAACTAATAAAACTGAGCTATCCGGCGCACTTCACGTAACATAACCTCAATGTCCCGAACAGTGACATCACAAAGTAGCCACATTACATCTCTGATGCCAACGAACACGGACATAACATATCACCACCACAAAGACGCAGCCGCATCACATTATTTCCAAACCATGGTAAAATTCACATTGGCGAAATTGTTAGTTGAAAGAGAATGTTAAAAGTCGCAAATGTGAATCCTACCCTACTTTCGGACGAAATTATCTTTATGTATATCCTGGAAAATGAAAAAATAATTCTGTCTGCTACTGCGCCCTACTTGAAATAACCATTTCAACTGTGATTACTATAAAATGTAGATAGGAGTGTACAAGTATTTACAGAGCTCTACTGCATTAGAGGAACATATAACATACTTAAGGACAACACACATTTTGCGCGGTCGCGACGTTTCACTGGCTAAGCCAGCTTCATCGGGCGGTGAGCGATAGTACACTGTGAGTGCTAGTGTGCGTTCCGCACTGTCGCGTGAACTAGAGTAACTTCGTGTAAGTTGTGACCAGCCAGTTGTGCTATTACGTGAATGTGAGCGTCTCAGTGTCAGTGCAACTTCGTACAATTTACGACCAGTCAGTGGCGCTGACATGTGAGCGAGAGCGTCTCAGTGCAACTTCGTACAAGTTGCAACTGACCATTGGTGTGGTCAAGTGAGCGAGTAACAAAAGGTCAACAAAATGGCGTCAATGGCCTAGTTCCAAATTGTAAAGTTATACACAAGTGGAACAGTTGATCACCTTGCAGTTAACGTTGAAGTTTGCCGTAATTTTATACACATATCTGTGCTTGTCGCTTGTTCAGAAAGTAAACAAACGTAAAAAAAGTGTGAATAGAGGGAAATAGACATATTGAGTGTTGCAAACTACGGGACCGACAGTAATTGGTATAATTAGCGGGAAAACGTAAAAAATGGTAACGCAAAAACTGGGTTCTACTGTACTGTACAATCCTGAGTACCTCTATCTCTGGTTATCGATGTAACAGGATACAGTGGGTAAGTCAACATTTTGGATTGTCCACAATGTTAAAGTAAAACTCTGTTAAGAAGATTCTGTAGGGACTGAAATATTTGAACTTAACAGGGAAAAACTTCTTAAAAGGGTAAATGTACTATTGTAGTAATGGAAGTGGTAAATATAAATCAAACTTATTATAAGGGAAAACTTTTTAAGTGGGAAATACTTAACAGAGTTTTGCTGTAATTCATTCACAGTATGGCATATTTTATTCCTTTGACATTACCACATTTTTATGTTGCAGTTGTGTAGCAATGCTGCAAAGTTGCTAGCTGTGCCTGTATTGGTCTGTGAAAGTTTCATTTTAATTTTGCATTTATAAAACCAGTTAAAAAAAACACTGAGGATTGCTGAGATAACTGCAATGTGTATAATTCAGAGAAGACTTTAAGGCCAATTAAATATTTCAAGTTGTAATACTCACCCAGTTCTGTTGCCAAATGTAACGGGGTTTTGCCATCACAGTCCTGGGCATTTATTTTGGCACCATTCAAGAGAAGGTACTCGCAAGCCATTTCAGAGCCCTGCACACATAACACATCAAGAGTTTACTTAGTTCCTGTCTCAATATTCCTGAAGGAGCTGAACTGTTAAATTAATTTTTTATACTTGAATACTATATTGAAAATTTACCCATACACTAAATTTCCCTTATTTTATTAGATGTTTTAATGCCAATTTGAGGTTAAAATCCGGTTGCCTTGAACACCAGGAAATGTGTGGGGAGACTTAATGTGAAGCATTTCAAGACATCTTGAACTACCATATTTACCTGAATAGCAGATTATGTTTTATTTCAGTTTTTACTTCCTAAAAACTGGAAGCTGTCTTATTTTCGAGACTTATGACTCCAACTGTGTGTTTTTTTTTAAAACTCAACTTCTTATAGCAAAACAACAAAACTTTGTTACTAATAGTCTAATTAATACAAAGTACCTATTCTTACCTTATGTTCACACTCACAATAAATTACTCATTACTGAAATAACAACTTGAAAAGAGAATATTTATTATTTTTTACTCAAATAAATAAGATATGACCGCCCACCATCTTTTATTGACTTCTTTTTTCTCTCTTGTTTATCCAATGCTTCATAGAGAAAACAGCTACCACTTACATGTAACAAAGGTTTAACTATAATTATACAATAAACATAGACATAATGAACATACCGCCCACCAAAAAATGTACATTTTTTTTAACACAAACACCTATAAACAAGAAACAGTCAGAAAAATACAAACATTGCCACATATAGATGCAAACACTTAATTAATTAGCAATGGACATATCTTAGAAACTGGCCTAACAAGCTCCCCATTTGGAGTTTTAAGGGTCACAACTCTGACAACTCCATCTTCACCAGGATGGGTTTTCATGATACGGGCGATTTTCCATTTCAATGGAGGCAAGTTTGATTCCTTCACTAGAACAAGTGTGTTTTCTTCAACGTTGGAAGTAACAGCATTCCATTTGGTCCTTTGTTGGAGTGTATGAAGATATTCACTGCTCCAGCGTTTCCACACACACTGCTTCAGTTTACTGATCAACTGCCACCGATCGAGGCAGTTCTCCACCAGGTGCGTAAGATCTTGTTCTGGTAAACCAATGAGAGGAGCACCGATCAGAAAGTGTCCCGGAGTGAGTACATCAAATTCAGAGGGATCGGTAGACAAAGGACACAACGGTCTGGAGTTCAAAAGCGCTGAAATCTCACTGAAAAGTGTAGTCAACTCCTCAAAGGTAAGTATTTGTTCACCGATAACTCTTTTCAAATGCAACTTGGCCGACTTGACTGCTGCCTCCCACAAACCTCCGAACTGTGGTCCTGTTGGTGGATTGAAGTGCCACATTATATTGAGCTCAGCCAACTGGGTTTGCAGTGTTCGCCAAGCAGGTTCAGAAAACAGGGTTTGATGAACCTCTTTCAAGTGTCTGGCAGCACCAACAAAATTTGTGCCATTATCTGAAAACATTTCAGATGGGGTTCCTCTTGTCGACACAAATCTTTTCAATGCAGCAACAAATGCATCTGTACATAGGATGACACAACTTCCAAATGAACTGCCTTGCTTGACATGCACACAAACACACAGAGGTAACCTTTTGCGACAGGTACCTTGCGAGTTTTACTAGGTTTTGTCAGAAAGGGTCCTGCAAAGTCAACACCAACTTTCAGGAATGGTCGAACCTGTGAAAACCTCACACCAGGCAAGTTTCCCTT
The DNA here is from genome assembly GCA_003012365.1 of Medauroidea extradentata. Classification (NCBI taxonomy): domain Eukaryota; kingdom Metazoa; phylum Arthropoda; class Insecta; order Phasmatodea; family Phasmatidae; genus Medauroidea; species Medauroidea extradentata. Next base: position 60,090 of record PNEQ01009794.1, read on the forward strand.
GAGTGGTGTAGTTGGTTTAGCTGACAATTTGAAGCACTGCATGCAGCAATGGATGCAATATCAAATCAAACGCCTAGCACTCATTATCCAAAACTGTCTTTGAATAATAGACTGGGTAGCTTGTGGTCCAGCATGAAAATAAGTGGTATGATAATAGTTAATGATAAGGATGGAGAGGTGAGACTTTGCTGGGAGCAACACTGGATATATTCTTGGCTCTGGCAGGCAAGAATTTTTTAGTCTCCCACCCACTCTGACAACTCCACAAGGGTCTAGGAATGGCTGCAAATTTCGTAGATTGTTCGGACACTCACCCTGCTTCAACAATTTGATCTCTTCAGGAAAAGAATGGAGTTGTACAAATTTAAGCTAAAAGACCAACGCTGCTCGAATCTCATCACAGTTCAACATCTTTGAGTTACAACAAGGTTGTGCACTAAATGCATCCTTGGCTCTACCCATGCTGTCACATGTTTCAGTTTTGAGAGTGATGAAAATTTCTCTAATAGGTTAACAAATTCACTTTGATTTTCTTGAGTAGCAAGGGCTTGATTGTGTACCATCTTGCACTCAGATAGCTCTTTTATATTCTCATTCATCACTTGTTGTATTGGCCAATTTGTCTCAGAATCTGTTAGCCAGTCTGGACCATGGAACCACAACACATTCTCAATTAAGTGCTCAGGAAAAACACCTCTCGATGCTAAGTCGACTGGGTTACAGCCAGAAGAGACATGGTGCCATTCACTCGGTAGTATGATGGTCTGGATTTCAGCAATCCGGTTGGCCACAAAAGTTTTGAATTTGTGAGGAGATGACTTTATCCATGAAAGCACAGTTGTCGAATCACACCACATATGTATAGTAAAGTTGAATGAGTTGTCTTCAAACAGGGTATTTAGATATTGCCATAGTCTTGCTAGAAGCAGAGCACCACATAACTCAAGTCTGGGTATAGACAATGTCTTAAGTGGTGCA
>PNEQ01009795.1:0-60780 GCA_003012365.1 Medauroidea extradentata
TTTCAGAACATACAAAAAAACATTTTAGTTACAAATTATACCATGTGATATATCAAATGAAAGCTCATTTAATAAGCTTTAAAATGAGACCTTGCACAAGTCTGTAGCTCTAATAGATTCGTAGAAAATAGCATTTGAAGTTACAACGACAGAGTGATTTTTAAGCTTTTTGGAATTAAAAAAAATTCATAACTCCAAATATGACAGTCCCAAAAATCTAAAAAAATTAATTTTGTCATACATAGCTGTGAGGAACACACAGCTCAAAAATGAAATATATTAGTGACATTAAGTTCTAAAATAATTCTCTCATTGGTTGATTTGACATGGAATGACCCTATACACAAAACTGAGGTAACAATAATTACACAGAATTGAAATGCGTAATATGTATATTTTATGTCCGCATATGTTTACTTTAACGTTTTTAAAATTCATATATTTGGATTGTGAGCCAGTTACTCGCTACCTGCATATTTTCGTCAATTGTTTTCATCCTGTATTTACGATTTATTCTCGTTCCTAAATTATTAAACGACTGACAGAGGTATTTATATGCTTTACATGCCACATAGACATACACAATGCATCGTAAGCTTTGTTTTTCTGTTATTATCGGCACATAAACATAATTATCCCTTACCAACACCCTGCCACGCCCCTTTGTTTTGACGATGGAAAACATGGCCGACACAAGTTCAATTTGGCTTCAGCCAGAAAGCGCTTCCGCCCCTCTATGTTTACTATATATATCGTTGGTTTCACTTAATATATGGTATCCTCAGAATTGTTACAGTCACACGATACACTGATTAAATTTACAATATTACACGATTCACTGGTTCAATTATATACAAAGACTTGTGACTCTTAAATTACGCACTGGATTAAACAATATCCACGCTGGATTGCACTCTGGCTTATAACAACACTGACTTAACTACGCTAGTTAATACAAGGAGCCCCTGCGCTTCCTGTTTCCGGCTTCTACTTCCAGTAACAGTGCGCCACGTGGTGGCCGCGACTACTTCGGGTGCGTTCAGAAATCCGAGTGCGGAATCTAGGGTGCGCTTCGGTTCTCCCTTGCTCTAGGCGATAGTAAAGGTACTGGTAGGAGGGGCGGGTTTCGGTGGCTATTACAGACCACAACCCTGAGGATAGGCTGGCAGGCTTAGGTGGCTATTACAGACCACAACCCTGGGTGTAAGGAAGGTTGGCGGGCTTCGATGGCTATTACAGACCACAAACAAACACTCTCTTACTTACGCGCATCGTGTTGCCGTAAAAATATTTAAAAAAAACGAAATATAAAAATACAAAGATATTCACCTCATATTTACATACATATATTTAGCACTTAAAAAGACAGTGACTGTTCTCTTTGTTTATAAGTCCTGGGCCGTGATATTACCAGCGTCCATGCCGCCGTTTTATCTCTGCTGCTCATGTCGTTATTTATCAGAACAGATAAGACACACAATGTATACGACATACATGAACCCTTATCGGCAACACGTGCTTTTATGCTGATACAAGCCCTACAGGCGGGAGAAGATAACAAGGTTAGGCCTACCCTTACTACCGGGAGGCGAGCTTAAAGAAATATTTTAAGATGCGACGGCGATGCATCACAGGTTGTCAAGAGATGCATTAATGAATTCTTTAAGTGCAGCATGGAACGACACTGAAACTTTGCCTTTACTTAGAAGTGTCATAAAAAAAGCTTACAAAAATGAAAATGACCTGAGAAATGTTGTAACATTGCACGCATGTTGCAGCCACTTTGTTCACATAATGACATGCAGACTGTCAAAACACAATGTTTCGAGTATTTGCATTAAAGGGTATTTGTATGTTGGTCAGTGCTAACAGTTTGATAGAAAAAAATTCATCACAATATTCTACAATCAAAATTATATTACAGGAATTCAGGTTTGTTTAAAATGTTTGCAAAAATTTCCTGAAAGTAAGCGTGTTGAAAAGTGCTTTGATTTCGATGTTGGTAATTTGGAAAGCATGACTGAACATGAAAGCAATCCTATAGACAGTGGAAACATGCACCAATGAAGTTAATTTTCCCTGAATTTTAGTGCATATATGAAATTGTTCTGGAAAACAGTTTTGCTTCAAAGGCTGAGCTTAAAAATTGCTGGTACTTGCCTTCTTTTGCACAAGAACTTCTAAACCGATGTATGCCAATGTTTTCATTATGGTCACAAATACTTCCAAGGTATTTGCAAAGGTTCAGTAATGCCAATGTAGAAAATTGTTTTCTTTCCCATTAAAGAGCACTATCCTAGACGGTCTGACAAATTTAAAGGTAGGTCGAATTGTAAGAACTACTAAAGAATGTGGAACCCTTGTTTGAAAATGTTGAGGGCAGAACTGTCACGTGTATTCTATACGAAAATTAAATGAATGATCACTGGCAATAATAAATAGTGGACAAACAGTGATGATGATGGTTCAGATCCTGATGAACCAGAATATTTAAATGCTTGAGAGTTTTGGAACAGAAAACAAGAAAAGCCAAATACAGGGTGTCCCAAAAGTAGTGTACCCACTGTAAATACAGATAATATAGTTAATAATGTCGTTACCACTATAATGTTCATATCACTTTGCATCTTACATTCAGGAGTTTATTTACGAAAAAACAACATTGGGCATATGTCCACCATTCACATCTTGACAGTGACGAATCCGTAGCACTACATGTTGCGTGACCTTCGCCAAGATTTCTTGTGAAATTTCACTGAGTGCCATGCGAATGTTGTGTTTGAGGGTTGCAAGTGTCTTTGGTTTGTTCTTGTAAACACTGTCTTTGAGAAAACCCCACAGAAAGAAATCGGGGGCGGTGAGATCCGGCGACCTTGGCGGCCAGCTAATGTCTCCATTATGAAACACGACCCGACCTGGAAACATCTCCTGAAGAAGTGTCATGGCCAGCCGAGCAGTGTGACAGGTTGCACCGTCTTGCTGAAACCAGATCTCGTCATTTTCTATAGCTAATAATGGTCTGAGAAATGTGTTCAACATGTAACTGTAACGTTCACCATTCACAGTGATAGCCATCCCGTTCGAGTTTTCAGAAAAGAAAGAGCCGAACACACGATCTGCCATTATTCCACACCAAACTGTAACACGTTCGTGGAGGGTTCTTCCATGGATCATTTCTGGCTGTTCAGTTGCCCAAATGCGGCAGTTCTGTTTATTGACAAAGCCACTGAGGTCAAAATGAGCTTCATCACTCATTAAAAAAGTTTCGTGTGGAAATTGGGTTCTTCCGCCAGTTGGAGGAATTCATTTGCAAACTGCAGTCGTTTTTCAGGCCAGTAGGCAATAATCTTTGGACAATTTGGATTTTGTATGGATATGTGTGCAAGTCAGCAGTTAAGATTCTGTGTAATGATGATTTCGATATGCCAAGTTCTTGAGAACGACGACTTAGTGATTCTGGGGACTGTTTGCCACTGATTGTGCTGGCATTGTCAATATTAACTGCGTTCCGTGAAGATTTTAGACGTCCATTTCTGGGTCTATCAGCAACATTTCCGTTATCTCGGAACTGCACGCGTCTTCTTATCATGTGTTTTGATGGTGCGGTGCGAACATTAAATTTTCGTTTTTACGCTCTCTGAGATCGCACAACACTATGTCCATGCATGAAGAAAAGTTCAACTATACACGCCCGTTCTTTCGGGTTCCGTCTATTCATGGTTGATCTCCAATATCACAGCACCAACCTGCAACAAACAAAACATTTATAGCTAATATGGTTTGCGTTTTATTTGTATTTCAAATGGGTGCACTACTTTTGGGACATCCTGTACATACTTTGAACGACCAATGAATGTCAAATAGAAATATGAAAGTTCAGTTCAGACAAAAAGAAACCTGCACTCGAAAAGGAAACACGGGCATAAATGTCAACTCGCTCACTCGCAGCAAAAGAATGAAAACTGCAATTATGTTATATGGCAGTAACACTTTCTTAGTAAACAATTTTGACCTTGTTGGAAATTTATTGGAAGAATGACAAGTGGCTTAGCGTATTATTTATGATACTCTGAATGATATGTGTGGAACACAAGAGTGACCTTTACAAGAAGCATGCGTAATTCTGTGTGAGTTTCAAGGCGAAGATAGTAAGCTTAATTGAAAAGAAAAATGAGTTGAATGCAGAAGAAAAAAAAAAGACAAACGATGACGGAGCAACAACTCAGGGAGCTAAAAGAAAAAAAAATCATGAAACTGGAAAGAAGACATTGAAATTGAATGCAAGAAAAAACTTCTTCAAAATATGAGAAATTGCTAGATGCTGTCGTTTGTATTGACAGAGTTCCTACAATAGTTTTTTGAAAGACTGAAAATAATTCATGTCAATCTTGTAAATGTAAATTTCGAAGCCAATGTCTTGTGGGCCCATGGACCAAGAGAGCAGTCATTGTGGTGCTCTCTATTTCAATGATGAAGACATAAACAGAGACAGTTCTTTTACAATCTGTTGCACGAGAGATAAGATAAATATTCCATCCCTGGGTGAAGCCCCTGATCTTCGGCACATACTAACTGGCATTAATGATGAATGAGAAGATTATCGCCAGTTCATTCATAAGTACAATTCAGGACTAACCTTTGCTTCTTCTTGTGCCGATGGCAGTGTCCAGTCTCCAGCACATTCCGTATATACTTTTAAAATTCAAGGCTAACTTCACCTTACGTCGGGCGCTGCTCCCCCCGTGGATGGCAACGAACCTCGGTATAACCAACTGTACTTCATTGATGTGAGTGAACCAAATGCAGCATGTGCATACCAACACAATCCAGTCAAGATAGGCATTGTAGAATAAATTGAGACAATTCTGTTTCAAATAACTCCATTCGCACGAATTCACAAGACAGTGAGAGAAGTTAGCAGAGAGTGTTTCGCTTGGGTCGTGCACATCGCAAGGTGGTGCTGTCAATGAAGGCAGGTGTCGATAAAGACCAAAATAACTACAAATTACCTGTCACTGTAAACGAGATGTCATACCTTCTACTCTTCCCACGTGGCCTTTTAAAACACACCGGCGATACCCGTTACCTCTGTCCAAGAGACTGTCGTGGAAGATACTGCTTTGATTGATAAATAATTGCAACGACAACTGCTTGGCTTGTTTTACGAAGAAGAGAAGGCCCCTGTTGTTATTCTGCAAGAAAGACCAACTGATCAGATAACCTGGGCAAGGCCTAGACTTCATAATGCACATACCTACCGGGCTCCGCACAACGATGTAAACGTCAATCTTGTATGTTTGATAGCGAAGGAGATACTTTAAATTTATATCTAGCAGCGAACATTGTAAGAAGAGCTATGTTACAAAAAAGTCCGTTCGTGTTCGAAGGTTAATTTTCAGAAAATTGCCATGGATGTCTTTTCCTGATATCTAAGAACTATTGTGTCTATGATTTTAAATGTCTCAAACATAAAAAATCACCCGAATTACAAGAGTCAATCGACTTTGACTGTTTCTCGGTTGGTGGAATTCAATACACGATATCGTTTAAGTTTCTCTGAGACAAGAAGACATTCGAAGCATCAAAATACGCCACTTCCATTGTATGTTGGCACCTTTATACACTCAAGAACTATATCCACAGATATGGTTGAAATGTCTTATAATTGCAATTCGAACATCGAAGATTGATTGGTGTGAGCATGTTAGAGCAGTCGCTGTCTATGGTGCAGGTGGAATTTCTGGAAATGTCCCGAAGATATTCAAGTTTCCTTGTCAGCATACCACAGGAATTTTTCTTCTTGTGAGGATCAAGATTTTGTTTCTCATTCAGCTCAAATGCCTCTATTCAGGGGAGATTCAAAGTCAGTGGCGATAATTCGTCATGCTATGAATGTGATGACAGGCGACTAATTACCTAAATCCTGGTCAAATGCCTGTTGCAAGTATGAGACCAACCTATTTTTAAATGCCAAATACGTACAGTGGACATACCCGTAGGGATATGGCGAGGTGTCTCTTGGTGTGTGGCGTTCATATTAAGACGGCATTAGCTAAATGTCTGGGTAATCTCCTTGAAGGCAGTGGATGAACTGATGCCTTTAATCAGGCCAATTTAGCATCTAGCAGCACTACTGCAGAGTCCTTCCTGAAATGTAGACACATCCATCAATTTTTTTTCTGGCAGTTGATTCTGCATACTGAGCTAGAAGTCTTTGTGTGGGACAGAGCTGTGCACAATGGTGATTTTGAACTGTATTTAAAATATTTGTCGAATCTGCATTGGCTTTTTTTTCTACAGACCATCAGAACTATGCTTGAGCAGTAACTATTCATGTAAAGGATATGACTTCCTTGAAGCACACTGCACCATATGTTTACGAGGAATTTTATAGGAGAAAATTTACGTTCTTCAAAACTAACCGAAAGTTTTCAAAGATTTCTCTTAACAAAGCGCATAAAGACAACAATGCATTCATCAAGGGTGATTGGTGATCTATGTTGGCTTAACTGAAAGCCCTGATTCTCCTCTGCGATGGATTGTGTATGGTCCCGAGTTGGTTCGCATTGTTAGAGGTTTTGGAAATCGTTTGAGACACTCGGAGAATACTGATGTCCGACATCACACCTACATGAGAGCAAAGCAAGTCCGTTTTCTCACAGATGTTATCTTCTCGTTAGAAACACTGAATGAAATGGTTAGTCCATTCTCTGATGAAAGTAGAGATCTTTTGACGCTTCATTCAGGGACAGTCATCTGCCATTTTTTCTCTCCGTGAGATGAAAACCATTGGACTCGAGCAAGCAAAGGAATTTTGGAAGAAACGGCTTGAACATCGCACCAATACTATGGACGAGTGCTTAAAAAGGAACAAGTTTTCGTTATTCAGCCAACCCATGAACAGGATATCGCATAAACATAAGGAAAATGTTATGAATCTCAAATGTGACCGAAATATGTTTTCGAGGCTTTCATCAAATGTCAAGTGCGTGTTGGTGATCTTGGTGAATTTTTCCGCAACCATATCCTCCAGCTTTTGCTGACAATGGTGATCGTTTCGGTAAGAAATCCGATCTTGTAACTTGCTTGGAAAGTATTCTTCCTGAAGAAAATAATTCTATTCCAGAGTTTGAAATGGCAGTGTTCGATGGTGCCGCAGCTATAAACATGTTACGCCCAGAACCAGGAGATCAGTAAAGACTTGCGGGAACAGATTCACTTCTTATTTACAAAGGGAATACGAAGGTGTGCGACGTGTCAATGTTGTTTTCGATGATTACAGAGCTGACTCTAAATATATTATTCGTTAGAAAGGGGGACAGAACCTCATCAGAGAGTTGAAGGAAATAAATCAGTGCCTCGCGACTAGAAAGCATTTCCACGAAACACTGAAAATAAACAACTGTTTCAGTATTTGAGTATAACAGCATGTGCTGGTATGCATACAGGTAGATAGATGATAGCTTGTAAAAGGACAGTCATTTGTACTGAGCCCTTATGTGCTGGCATTCGTAATAATCGAACACCATGCTCGCAGGAAGAGACCGACACATTTGTTTGTGATCGCAGCAGACAGCACAGCCGAAGGTAAATACAGTCTTCTAATTTGGACAGTTAATACAGGCATAGTCGTGATAACCATCACTCTTTGTGGAAGACTTAAGTGTGAAAGTTTGTCTGTTGCCTTTGGAGTGAGCAAATTGCATAGCCTTATAAACATTTCTAAAATAGCTGAGAATTTGGGTGAAGAAAAGTGATGTCAGTACATTAACACGGGTGAGACTTGAAAACAACGAATTTGCATATGATACAGTATGTACTTTTGTTCAATCCAATATTCCCCTAGAAAAGGTTGACATTCCTGCAGTCAGGAATTTGATGAATAAATACATCGAAGGTACACATTTTCACAAACATAATTGTTTCCCCGCCTTAAGTTAATTTATTAAAAAGTTCAAAGTGTTATATATGTAGGGGAAGTCGGGGTAATGGCGCGCATTGAGCAATCGCGCGCAGGTGGTTTCTAGCTTACAGAGGGAAGTGGTAGTCGTGGTAGGTGGTACTATCTGTCGATTGACTTTCGAAGCAGTACCGAGTCGATAGATCAAAGCTTGTACGCGCGTGTCTGAGTTGCCATGTGCTGTTGTGAGAAGTCTACATTTTCTTACTTGAAAACACAGTATTTATGATTAAGGTAAGTCTGCACCTATTACTACCAACAACTTTATTTGTACATATTCAGTTTCAGCGACGTGTTTTGCTCAAGGATCATACAGTAGTTATTTGAAATCTTGTTTATTTGGTTATTAAACTGATAACTGAAACAGATCGCGTTTTGAAAGACTGAGCGATCTCCCTTGTTTTTTTATGGAGTTTCAGATTATTTATTTATGAATTAGTGCCCTTGTCCTGGGTCATGATCTTTTTTCTTGGTTATGCCATTAAATGCCTTTTATTGTGTTTGGATTGGTTTTCGGCTTTGGCCGTTTTTCTGAGAGGGTTCGCCCCGATTGACGGTGCTGCAGCCTTCAATTGCACGCTGGACCTGCCACTCCACTGGCCATTGGGGATAGGGCCTGGTTGGTGAGGGGTGTGTGGTTTCGCTGGCTGGCGGCAGGGTTGCTGTAGATATGAGGCAGGGCGGAGGGAGCGAGCTGCGGTGTGGCGGCGCGTGCCGAGGAGATGGCACTCTCAGGTGGAACTTCGAGCCAGCATGATTCACCGCTTCGAGTGGAGCGTAAGAGTGTTGTTACAAGTGGACCTTCGTATGCCCAGTTGGTCGACTGGCTTAGCTGAGTGTCGGGTGGATGTGTTCCCCTCGCTGCATGGTATGTGGGCGGCCGTGTGTTCGGGCCCATTGCATTATTGGGCCTGTCGCTGCGGACTATAATTTCCTGGTCTTCGCCACATTGCATTTCGGAGTAACCAGAGTAAAGTGTGTCCCTGGATTTTCGTTTGCTTGTGTAAAGGCGCTTAGGATAACTCGCTGGATGGTCTTTTGAACACACCGAGTCGTGAAGGTGGAATTCAGTGGGTGATATTAGCGATGGGATTCCACTATAGTTCCTAATGACTGTAAGAGTATCCGATGAGAGGTGTAATTGTGCTGCGAATGCTTATTGAGAGTGGGTCATTTAAGAGGTAAATGGGAAAGACTGTGATTCGACTTATAATGCACTTAATTAAAAGAGTAGAATATTTGTAAACACCTTAAAGAACTGAAAAGGAGATGTGCTAACTACCGGAATTTCTCTCATATTACCGCCTCTGTGAATTGTGTTGCGAAATTTTTGTTCAGTGAAATTGAAGTGGTAATACCACAGGTTTTTTAAACTAGAAAAGTGTTTCCTTTCTTTGCTCGAAAATGTTTGTTTGCTCACTTACCTGCTTTAAGACTTTATTAGTCGACTTGGTAGAGTCTTGTCACGCCTTTGGAATTTGTTCAGTGTGTAACTAGTAAGCCTTTTGTCTGGATAGTATAGGCTGCCGGCCTTTGGGAGTTGTTGCCAAAATGGCACAAGCCATTACAGAAACATTGTCAGTTAATTTACGATATTTTGGTGGGACTATAGAGTTTACCACCCCCCCCCCCAAGAAGATCCGAGTTTAGATTCTTTTGGGGTAATGCTCTTCCCCCTCAAAAATCCTTCAATTCCAGTGTTGCTCTCAGGGATCTCCCGTTTTCCCCGCCTATTATTCCGGCACTGCTCCATACTCACCTCATGTCACTCCTCATCATCACTTAAAATCTCAATGTTTAGTGGTAACCGAAATGGCTCACTTTCACTCTCCAGTGTATCTCATTACATCATTTACTCCTCATCTGCTCCTAAGGGCAAAGATGTTAAGAGCAACCCAGCCTCTCAACTCACTCAAAATAATGAAATGAAAAATGTTTTCTTTGAAATGGAGGGAATTCAAATTACTTAGGCTGCATATGGCTACAATAATATTTTTTCTATCACATGTGTTACTGCATTGTTCGAAATCCATTTTCTAGAGCCACAACTAAAGGGAAATGTAGCTGTGACCGCCTTAAGGCTGCAGTACAAGCCATTAGGAGCGGAAGAAAAATTCGAGAGGCAAACCGAGCTTTTGGTATTCCAAAGTCATCTTTGCGAACACGAATGACAAAAGACCAGTTTGAAAATGTGCGATTGGTCGAAAACCAGTATTTAGTCACGAACAGGAAATGGCTCTTGCACCTCATGCAATAACCTTGTCGAACCTATTTTATGGTTTGATAATGACAGAATTAAGAAGATTGGTGTATGAATTCGCTTCAAGGAATGGCATCCCAAACACATTTAGCAGTACCACTAAATTTGCAGAATAAGATTGGGCTGAAAATTTTTTTAAGAGGAATCCTGAAGTAAGTCTTGGTAAGTCCGAATTGACATCGCAGGCAAGAATTAGAGGATTCAACCGCGATGTTGTGAAACACTTTTTGGGAAACCTTGAAATTGTTCAGAACAAATATGAATTTCTCCCATGTCGCATTTTCAACATTGACGAAACGGGTGTAACGACAGTCCAGAAACCACAGTGTGTTATTGCTCTAAAAGGGCAAAGGCAGGTTGGGATGGCAAGCAGTTTGGAAAGGGGTCGGACCACGACAGTTGTATGTGCAATGAGTCCAACAGGAATTTTCATTCCACCCATTTTTATCTATGGTAACCCACGTTTGAACTATGAACAGAAAAGAGGGGGTCCTCATGGTTCTATATAAAAATCATCCAAGTTTGTTAGGATAATCAGTGGACTCTTTGTGACTTGGTTGGAACATTTTGTTAGTGTAACCAAGTCATCAGTACAAGATCCTACTTTGTTGATTCTTGACAACCATCTGAGCCATTCAAGTTTGATGGTTTATGAATATGCAAAGGAACATGGTGTAGTTATGGTTTCACTTCTTCCACATGCAAGCCACAATATACAGTCATTGAATGTTTCATTTTTTAGTCTGTTGAAACAGGGATATGGTGAACAGTGCTACTTTTTTATGCGACAACATCCTTACGAGAAGATAGAGGCAGGCGACATTCCAAAACTCTTTAAATAATCTTATGAAAAATATGCAAACATTAACAATGCATCTTCAGGTTTTCAAAAAACTGGGATTTATCCCTTCAATCCAGATATTTTCACGAACGTAGACTTCGCTGGAGCAGATAACCTAATCTCACAGAATGAAGAGAGTCAGGTCCCTGATGGACAAGGGGGAAAAAATGCTGATGTTGGCAGTAACCAAGACAAAATTGTTACGGACGAGCAACGAGAATCCGACATTCAGAGGCAAGGTCAATTAGAGAAATGTAGCCCTAGCCCAAGTAAACAACCTTCACAATGGGGTAAAAAAATTTTTATACGTGAAATGACATTGTTAGAACTGTCACCAATCCCTTATCAGGCATCTTCCTCAAAGAAGAATGTCTAAATCAGACATCCGCCCACACAAAAGCTAGAAATTCTTACTGCGACACCAAGAAAAGCTTTATTAGAGGATAAATAAGTTAAGAAAATTATTATAGAAGAGAAAAACCTGAAGAGGAAATGTGAAAAAGAAAAACTACCAAGACCAAAGCCAACTACTGATCTGTGTGCAATTTACCTAGAAATCGGCAGGGACAACGAAATGTGGTTTCGGTGCAAAATGTGCGGGATGTAGGTAGATGCTGAATGCAGTGGTGCTGATTCCGCTTCAGAATATATTTGTGACACTTGTTAGGAATAAAAAGGCGTTAGTTTTTTTTTGTGCTGATTGACATTTGTCATTATTTTCATTATTTTAACATATGTTGCACGTATTTTTTACTTTTCATTAATCGCTATGTATTGAGGTGAATAACTTTGAAAAAATATATTAAACAACCTCTAATCTGTAAAAAAATAGCTCTTTTTAAGTAGTTAGTTCGATGCGTGCAATTACCCCACAATGTTGGGTCAATGTGCGCAGTGCAGACTTGGACATTTGAGTATACAATTTAAATAATTAATTTATTAAACAGTTCAGAAATTATGTTAACATTAGTACTGTAGCACGTCTGGCGCTAACTGAATGAAGATAATTTACATCATCGGACCAAAAATCCTGGTCACGGCACCAGAAATGTAAAGGGTCGGCTGAACTGAACTGAAGCTACATTATTGTTGACTTAACCTCTCACGTGGCCAGTTGTGATCGTATAGTGGTTTTGCTGTAGACTACATAAATAACTTAAAGCTTGTTGACATGACTGTTTTATTAATCAACTTAAAATCCTGCACCAAACAGTTTCGTTACAAGACGTAAATTTCTACTTCACATAATTGCCAAATACTTAAAAAACCGACGCTCCCGGGAGAGAACAGTCTGACAATTGCCGAAAAAAAAAAACGAACTTCACATGATTATGTCATGCAATACAAACATAAAGAAAAATAAATGAAAATGATGAAAACTAATAAGTTCCCATGGCTGTTCCACCACCTCTATCACTCCAAGTAAACACGTCCCGCACAACCATCTCTCAACCGCTCAAAAACCCAGTAAAGTTGAAGATGGCCGACCCTGCGAAGCTTGCTCTCTCCCTGCAGCGCCTCTAGCGGCCACCCAGCACACCATGGTAAAAACTCAATGGAAATTTAATACTAAATTAAATATAATGACAAATTACAAACCTTTATAATTTTAAACAACTTTTAAAGTGACAATTTTCTTCTGATAACCATAATTACATAATATTTTGCAACATAATTTTAAATAAATTTGAACTACGTGTCCTTCCATTGGCCCAAGCCAGTCCGCACAAACATATTACCGTCTCTCTCGCACACTCAACGAGCGGCGGCGCACGTGCACTTTGTGAAAAGTAAAAGCATTAGAAAAAAACAGTTAAAATCTAAATATAGCGATTCCTGGAACTGGGTAGGCACACCTGTGCCATAAAACAGAACTAGCCCACAATACACCCAGCCCTGAGTTACAGTACAATAACAGTTAAGCTGCAAATGATAATATTAAATTTAAATTAAAACACAAAGTTGCTTCAGTCTAAACAAACCAAATTAAATACATATAAAATTTAACAATTTCAAATCTGGTACAGATAAAATGCCAAACAATACCTTACCAAAATCCTGTCAACAATACCCGAAATAATTTAATAGATAATAGCAAATTCAATAAATCAAACATAAGGAAATAATAAAAATAAAATCAAGACATGAAATAATAAAGGCCCAAGGTGGGCGGACCACCTCACAACCCCCCACTTGTCATGCAGAGGTTGTCCCAACAATCCTCTGTGTGTCAAGTACAGAGTACAGACCTGCAGGTTATCACAAATACAATTGACAAAAATATATTTAGAATTATCAATAGGCATCACATTACAGCTACAAACAATTCAACAGCAAAATATGTAGCATACAAACATAATTAAAATCACCAAAAACAGAATCCTCACAGTTAGCACAATAACAGTACACAGAACAGTAGCAAACCTTGCACTCTACAATTTACAATATGAACATCTGCCAAAATACCCATCAAAAGAAAACAAAGAACATTATATTACAAGTGAAACCTTTAAATTCCATTATCATTTACTAGTACTCTTATCAAAATTTCAAATATACACAACTGCACTGCCTGGAAACCCCAAAACAAACATCACCGCAACTCATATACAATTAAACTATGTGTACATGTCGGCAAATAAAACTGAGCACAAAGCAAGATCCAAACAACAAAAACACAAAATTAAATATATTACTTCGAAACTCTCTAAACTCGACATCAATAAACATTCTAAGGCAAATCACAAATAAAATATAATTAGCAAAAACTTTACTCTATCATTTCACAAGGAGCAATTTACATCAATAACAATCTGGGTTAGGTCATAATGAAACTGGCTTTGACACACACAAACTCTTTAACATTTTAATAAAACCAGCACACTCTTTGAACAACGACGGAGTGGCAATCAAACACTATTAAAGTATACTCAGGTGTACCCATTGGACAACGACGAGGCACCCTGCAAAAACACAAATCGTATATGGCGCACCCTTTGGACCAATGACGGAGTGGCATACACACAACAAAACATCAATACCATATAATCAGGTATGCCTATTGGACGACAACAAGGCATCCTGCTGAAAATAAAAAATCACCTCAATAATGTGTGCTAAAAACCAAACAGCCAAATCACGGCCACTAAAAAGAAAGGTGACCTAAGTCAGAGAGTTACAGACAGTTGGTTAAAATTATCATATCGTATATCTCACTAAAATGATTAAAACTCAAAACTTTAGTGTAAGATCTTCCACTAGAACAAACCCACAATGATGTACTCAGTGCTAAATTAAATGAGTTACACTGTGTGCAAAAAACTAACTCTTAATCTCAGTTATGGTCCTGCCAGCAACCACAACAGAGAAAAAAACCAAAAACAAACACATCTGCAAAATAAATATAATTACGTGTCAAAAGTGTACAAGTATGTTTCAAAAGTAAGTGACTAACAGGCAGTAAAAATCACAGTTGTGGAATGCATGCCCTGGTGATTCCCTTTCACCCAGTTGTGATCGGCTGTTACCGATTAAACGAAAGGCATATCAAAAACCTTTTTAAATAACATTAAACAGAAAAATACAAATTTCCAGTAATTCACCAAACTAAAGTTAGTGTATAAAGTGACTGGGTACACATTCCCAGTTTCAATTTTCCACCTTTAAAACTGTGACGGCACTGCGAGGAAACAGCAACATACACATGACCACAAATTAAAACAACTAGTATTATATGTACATGTAAGCCAAGACACTGAGTACACAGAAAGGTCATAAATAAACACAAAACGTATATTCTTCAAACATAAAATATTACTACTATAAATTAGCCTTCATGAAAACACTAATTAATGCATCACAAATTTCTAACTTACTCTCTCTACTCACAATTCAGCAAAACTCAAAAGAAAATCTCAATACATACTGGATTAGCTCACCTCATTCTAAAAATCATCACCTACAAAAAAACTCTAAACACTTAAGTAAAATTACGCACACCCTTTGGAACAACGGCGAAGTGGCATAACACAACAAATAAAAAATCACATTCAGGCGTACCCTTTGTATCAACGACGTGGTATCCTGTACATTATAAAACCAGATTAAGCACACCCTTTGGAACAACGACGAAGTGGCATATACACAACAAAATACTGATCAAACACTAGGTATACCCGTTGGACAACGACGAAGTATCCTGTGCACATCACCATCATTATAACTTGAATTACTGAGCCAAAATCACGGCCTCGGAATCCAGAGGTGACCATGCCAGGTAAGACTACCAATTAACTTAAAATGTCAAAAAAAAAATACTTCAACTTCTCTAAAGCTTTAACTGAAATAAACAAAATTCAAAATTAAAACTTTCGTAACATAATGTACTCAGTGTCATTTAAAATATGCTTTCCAAATATTACTGTGTGTGTTAGCGAAAGAGAAACTTACTACTCTGTTGTGGCTCTGCCTGGCAACCACAACCACAGAGTGACAAAACAGAATCAAACAAAACTATTGCATCTTGCAAAAATCAAATTACTTGACAAAGTGTGTCTGTGTGTTGTATCGAAAACTGTGATAATGAAAGGCAGTAAAAACATCCATAAATTGTGGCATGTGTGCAGTAACTGTTCCTCGACAGCAAAGTAAGTTCTGCTGTTACATATGACTAAGAAAAATTACACATTATAAAAATACACATTTTATCCAAAAATACAGAAATTACATACCCTAGCACAAACAAACCCTTTGATTTTGCCATTCTCTTGCAGTCTTGTTATCTTTTAAATTGTACCATATCCTGCACCATTCTTGTACCCCCCATTTTCTTGTCTCTCTTACCACACAGAACATCACCTCTCCAACAATCACTTTCACAACCCTGCTCAGTCACACCCTTGAACTTAACTGAACCTCGGTGCCACACTTGCACCCCCCACTGTTCACATATCCTGCTCAACAATTGTTGCTCAGCAAATACTCGTTCATTGGTCAAACAGAAAGCCCTTTCCAACTCCCGTCTTTCTTTCACTTCCCATATACAAAATATATGGTGATTACATTTTGACTTACTGACAAAGTCTCTACCCAACAACAAATCATCTTCACATTCATTGGCTCGATTTTCATTATAATTAGCAAGATTACAATACACAATGTTCCCAACAATATCCCCAATTTCAACATCGTTAGTTTTACCCTCTTGAACCTTCTGCAACTCCTGAATTTGTCTTCCCTGTATACTTAAATAAGTTTCTACCTTTAAAATTTTAGTCTCAACAATTTGCAGAATGTCACCCTTAGCCTCAACAAGAAGTGCATTACTGATCTCACTCACCTGCTGTACTCTTTCATTTACATTACCACACTCCCTAGACAGATTAGCAATTTCAGATAGATTAACAGCAATTAACTCATATAAAGTTGTAGATTGTGCATCAAGCACACCTACGTGTTTATCATGCCCTTCAAGCTTCCTCTCCAAACTCTCTACCCTTTTTCCTGCACCGACTTGCTCTAGGTCAAAAACTTCCTGTCTATTTTCAACTTCTACAAGCCTACCAGTGACACAGCTTTCAAATTCCAACTGTTTGCCCTTAACAATCTCTATCTCCCCTTTAAATTCCTCTCTGTACTCTGATAGTTTAGCTTCAACACGGCTGAATGTTGTCTCCAAAACCCTTATCTCCCCAATCAAACTTCTTGTCCGAGCTTCTAACAAGCCTTTAATCAAGCCAGCAAGGCCCTGCTCATCTCTCGCAGCCGATGGGGTGACAGGAGCAGTATCCATTTCAGTGTCAAACAAAAAATCCTGCACAGATTCACTATGATCAATAATAATACTATCAGTATTGCTGTTACTGCAAACTTCTACATGTGTTAAACCATTATTATGAGCTACCACTTCTGGTTCACTGCCCTCCATTGCCCTGCTATTCGATCTGGTTACAACAGGTGACATAACCACAAGAACCAAAACTTACAGATCACACACGTAACACAAGATACTTACAGTTCAAACAATACAGGTGATGACACTGCAGGATGAGTCGTGACAATAACTGCACATGACGTCGCAAAAAAAAAAAAACGCTGCTGGAAACGTACCTTTACACTCTGAACTCGCCTTTTACCTGGTCGCACCGCCTCCCGCCATGTAGCATCTAATGCAACATAATTACCTCTGCCGCTGCTGATACAGTTACACGATACGTAACCTACCGTTGCCCATGACTCCCGCTGACCTGGAGATACAAATTGTTGCCTTGCCACTTTTTTGGGCGAGTTTCCAGACCACCCCTTCTTAGGCTGTGAGCTAAACCTAACTTTAGAGAAATTGTATGGTGCAAAACGAGTGGCATAACCTAAACTTAAATGCTATTTGAGGGATTTAAAAACTGCACCTAAATATTTCAAAATTAAATATTTTTTTTTCAATTTTCATAATTTTACAGATGTTCCTTTAAAAACATTACAATTAGTAAGCTACTTGTTACGTAGCTGTTAGTCCTACATTTAAAGAAATCAAAATACAGATTGCAGACTGGGACACTTACTGCTGCAAAAACAATACCAAAATAAGAAGCCTACACTAGGTACATTTTATTGGTATTTCAGGAACTGGCCGTCTCCCACAGGTATCGACATTACGTTAGAAATATGTACCCATGTTACGAAGAATGGAGGAGAATAGGATTAAAGATAGCGTGAAGGAATTTGACGCGGTGTTAATGTGCGAGGAAACGACAAACATTCTAAGACAGTGCGTATTTGTTATAGCAAATTCAAATTTATTTTAGCAGGGGCTAAAATTCTCGAAAATGCAAACTCGATGGAATGTTCTCAAACCATTGTCGATGTTTTGATGAAGTTCAATATTGGATATGAGAATGTCATCGGTTTCGCATCAGATTCTGCACAGTACATGGTAAAATGTGCAAAACTTCTGAAAGTTCTGGTCTCTGAGAACTTGATCCGTGTCCTATGTTGGGCACTTAAGCTCAACTTGATTGCTAGTGTACGGTGCAATGAGCTTGTTGTCAAAACGAAAATGGCGTTTCTAAATGCCAGGAAGCGGAAACATTATTACTTGAAATATCTTCAAGAATATGAAGTTGAAGACCCCAAGTTGTTTCCGTCCCCTGTGCCTACAAGATGGAGCTCGTGGTACGAGGCAGTAAACTATATTGACAAGCATTTGCCATATTTGGTTAATTTTTTGCAAGACGAATATGATGGCAGTACCACACTGACGTATTTCTGATCCCTTTCGAAAGATAAAATTTGCATATTGAAATGTGAAGCAAAATTTGTTGTTGAGCATTGCAACATAACAACCTGTAACGCGGCTGATTGTTGTATTAGCAGGAGTGTTGATGTTGTATGATGAGGTCCCTGTTCGCGGCGACACTTGTCACATGGGTGGAATGTGTTGTATGTTGATCTTCGGAGTTGCTTTTGTTGGCGTTGGTCAGTGCTGTTTCTTATTCTGGAAATTATCGTTGCCGTCGACGGGGGTGGAAGTTTGTGTCTTGAGTTATACTTGCCCGAATGCTCAGTAGTGAGATTTCTAGGTCGTTTAGTAAAGAAAAATCAAATTGCAACTAGAACAGTGCTGATCATATTTCCAGGAGATAATTTTATTAATGCAGGAAATTCTTGTTAGTAAAATTAGAAATACCAGTTCAGTTGCACGGCTTTATATTTTCCAGTAAAGCTTCTGCTTATAACAGGATTTTTCCACAAGATACAGTTCCCTTTTGAATATCTAAACTCTTGGCTTCAGAACAATGAGAACAACGAACTTATTTTTTTATATCGACAGAAGACAACAAAAGTGTGTGTACATATAAATAAATAAAAAAAAAATATATATATATATATATATATAAGGCTGTTTGGTTACAGACTACCGCAAGTTTGCCACGAAACAGCTTGCATGCCGGAATTCCACTCTTTGCTCGACCGCTATTAAACTTATCAGTACAACAGTCATCACAACATACAAGTGATCTGACTACATCATGAATACTGTAAAGGCGAAGCTTTCGTACACTACGAGTTGCGAATACATTGATTCTTGGTATACTAACAACAAAATAGCTGAAATGCCAACACTGGCAAGTTTTCAGGAAAACTTGTCCGGCTCTCCGCACCTCCTCCTCACCCACACCTGCACAATTGTAATGTGGGTGACAACTTTATTTGCTGATCGTATTACAATATATTCAGAGCCGGAACAATATTTGCCTCTAGCGCCACACATAGCCAAGCCAGACTTGGGAAAACTTGCCCCTCCATCACCATTCACTAGTGGTGACTTCATAGGTACTGCCGATCACGCTACACAGTCTGCGAGGGTTCACCCTTTACGGGCTAGCCTCGCCGCTGATGTGTCTTAGATCAAACAGTATTCAGGGCGTCAACCCCTTGGGGCGACGTGCAGGACCTCTTTGATCGTGCGGACCCGTCGCTAGGCACGACCGGCCTCATACAATCGGGGGGATTAGATCGGCAGCTGAACACTGCCGACCCTATGCAGGTGGTTGGACCCTATGCCGACACATGAGGCCTCATATGATCAGTTCGGGTCAGTCGCTAACGACCTTAGTAACCGCCAGCAAGGCTGCACGTTGCGCAGCTTGCAACTTGCAGCGGTTATGAACTAGCCCAGTCCTATGATGCCAGACCACAGCCCTGTAAGTCATGATGTGCTCGAAGACGCCTCGGTAGTGACTCAACAGCGTAGTCATTGCGAAGAAATTTGATATACTGAAATCAACTCTTGTCAACAATGCTGTCACAGCGAGTTGACTTAGAAAAAATGAATTTCCTACCTAAGGATAGAATAAGTGTTTCCCATGCTCCACACTATAACATAGAGAAAACAGTCTTTGACTAGGGCGTCTAATATTCCTGTATCAGGGTCAATACTCCAGAATAATACAAGAGAAGAGGCACCCAAGATGGGAATTGAGAATTTTCAAGCTTATTGTGGTTAGTTACATAGGTTCAAAGCTATGTACAAACTCAGCACATTGAAAATATGTGGTGAGGAAGGAGCAGTAAACCCACGTGTACAAGAAGACTGGCAAACCAAGCTTCCCACTATCATTTCTGGGTACAAAAAAATGACATTTTCAATGCGGATGAAGCAGGAATTTGCTATAATTTGCTTCCTGACAAAACTCTTGAGTGTCGAGGGTGAATCGTGTAATGGGGGGAAGAAGAGTAAAGAGATTCACTGTGCTGTTTTGTTGTAACAGTGATGGCTCTGAAAAATTAGAGCCGCTGGTCATGGGGAAGTATGCCAAGCCAAGATGCTTCAAAAATTTGAAGATCTTGCCTCGTGTATACAAAAACAATACAAACTCATGGATGACTGCATCCATTTTTCGAGATTGGTTAAATGGTGTGCTCAATACTGCTACAGTAGAAAAGATCCTAAACCGTGGATGCCCACAGAGGTTGATGATGGGGCCCCTTTTATGGAATATCTTGTTTGATGGTTTTCTGCGACTCCCGTTTCCCGAGCACAAAAAATTAATAACTAAATTAAAATTATATTCACAATATTTCTGTCAAACACACACATTCTTCGCCTATAATGTATAATGTTGTGATACACATAAAAAGAACCAACACACACTCACATTTTAGCTTGGTACGAAAGCATTTGCAGCGATTACTGTACTCATAAAAAATATCAACTACACACACTACACTATATATAAAATTAAACTAAAATTGTGAATATGATGAACAACACTTACGTTCATGCAGGCAGTCACAGAGCACAGAGTATACGTTTCTCGGACACCTCAGTTCGCGCAACCGGTCAAGGATCCCTGGCCACCATGCATTATCAAATATTCCAGTGATGTCCAGGAAGATACCCATCAGGTACTTTTCTGGTGCTGTCTCCACCGCTCTCAAGACTTTGAGGAGTGCAGCATCCGTACTAAGTCCATTCCGGAAGCCGTACTGGCAAGAGGACAGCCCATTCACAGTTTCAATGTGCGTCCAGTGCCTTCGGTTCAACAATCGCTCAAACACCGTACCCAGGTTGGGAGGAGGGCGAGTGGCCTGTAAGACTTTGCATCCTGCGGGTCCCTGCCCGCGCCCGTATAAAGAACGCAGACATCGCCTACTTTCGAGATGGCCAGAAAGACTCCCTGTAGCAAACAGTCATTATATAGGTCAAGGAGGTGAGTCGAGAGTCGACCAAACGATCTCTTTAGCCTTCAGCTGTTATACTGTCAATACCTGGAGCCTTACGAATAGCTAATCCATAAACTGCCTGAGTGAGTTCTTCCATAGTGAAGGGTTCAGTGTCCTGTGTATGGTAGGGCTCCTCTACCCGCAGCCGAGTTTGCATATGACAATCATCTTCCCCTTCTGAATAATCAGAGGGGAGCAGTACATCCAGTAGCCGAGTTGAGTTCTCGAGGCCATCTACACAGTATGCACCATCGAGGGTCCGCAGGCCATGTAGAGGATTACTCGTCCACATTTTCCCAGCGGCGAGTCGGTAAACCACATCCCAAGAATCCTTGTTCCCCACATCTTGGACAAAGGCTTTCCAGGACTCAAGCTTGGCTTTTCTAATTAGTCGGAAGTATTGCATGCTCATTCTCTTATATGGCGGAATGGCTCTCAGCCGTTCCTCTCCACGTATGCGCTGTACTCTGGTTCTTAGAGCTCGTACTTTATGCCTCATATCCTCCAACTCCTCAGTCCACCAGCTGTTGCCTTTCTGCCTCATATCCTCCAACTCCTCAGTCCACCAGCTGTTGCCTTTCTGCCCCTGCCCTCTCTTGTGGATGGTATGGTCACAGGTGTCTTTTATGATTGTGGTCAGGCACACAACCCTATCCACACACCCACCATTTCTCAACACAAGCCGAGCCTGTAGCAGGCTTCTTACGAGGTGTCCATCGAACAGCCGCCAATCTGTTCCAGCGTGGATGTAACAGGTTCTGGGCGTGGTCCCCTCACCAACCGTCAGAGTGTCCGCGGTAGTCAGTTCGTATGGTGAACCGTATCATGCGATGATCACTGGACGAGTCCCTGGTTACTCTCCAGTCATGTATCAATCGCTCAGCCGATGGAGTGGCGATGGTCACATCCAGGAAGGTCTCGGAATCGTTGGCTGCCGACATGTATGTTGGCAGTTGCCCACCCGCGTTCATGACTCGCAGATCCTTCAGCAGTACGTATTGAGTGAGGATGTCTCCTTTAGGGTCAGTGGTGGGCGAGTGCCATAGAACTGATTTGGCATCGACGTCTGCGCTAATTATCACCTGTTTGCCATCCAGCGCGCCCAATATCGCATCCCAGTAGCCAAAGTGTGTTTTCACCTCATCAGCAAACTGAAAATACGAGGATACTAAGTATATTGACCCTCCACCAGGAAACAGAATTTGAGCACAGACATGATGTTCATTAGTAATATGCCCGCAGATCAGTACATCCACATCCAGCCTACGAACCACTAGTGCAGCTTGCGGATGTCTCCCCACTGCTATTTGTGTACCTTTCAATCCCGGAATGCGACCATTCACTGTGTATGGTTCTTGGACTAAAATAAAGTATATTGAGTTCTCCTCACATAGCCACTCTGTCTCAGCCGTGACAGCACTGGAACGCTGCAGATTAATCTGCGCCACTCTATACATAGCTTGTGCACTGGACCATACTAGCTATTGCGGCAGTCATAGAGGGGCACGATTGGCTAGTGACTTCGTGCGAGGTCTCAGCAAGTCCAGCTCGTTTGCAATTGATGCAACACATGGTGTCAGCTTTGCACTGGCGAGCCGAATGGTCACCAGCCGCACAGCGTCCACACACTTGCTGCTGCTTGCAGCCAGCGGAGTGGTGACCGTATTTATAGCATTTGCAGCACCGCATCGTATTCAGGTAGTCTGCTACCCGACAAGACGTGTATCCCAGATATATCCGTTTCTCTGCCATTAGGAGATCCCTGACGGCTGGAGTGCACTGAACCACCAAGTGCACTTCACGTCCTGCCCAGTCCCAGAAATGGCGGCAGACTCGGAAGTCCTTAAAGGAAACCATCTCGAGAGCATCCAGAACCTGCAAAGTTCTTATTCCAGATCTTCCCCGCCAGGTGAGTAGGCTCAGAAACCTGGTCCATCTTCCGAGGCACATCGTAGATGGCCACTGTGGGCAGGGTTCTCTGGGGTTCACGAACCTGCACTTCCTTCTGACTCTCAGTAACTGCCGTCCTGAGTCGCTCCAGCTTGACGTCATCTCTGGCTTCCACCACAACACCTCCATTACGTGCATCTCGGATTGACTTGATCTTCAGTGCCTCGCATGTGTCCAAGCAGAACTTCAGCTTTTCACGCGTCTGGGCACTGGTCTGCGTTGTGTCCACCGGGTAGACAGCCACGACCTTCTTTGCGGGCCGGTGGGGACAGTACCCGTTGCAGTGCGGACCTCTCGAGCCACCGTGTCCACCTCTAGTGAGCCTGAGCCCCGTGAGGCCACAGCCTGGGCGAAAGTCCGGTTCTGCGCGTTTCTACGCTTGCGCATCACATCAAGCCTTCCACACAGGTACATGTTAGTCTGCTCTAACCTGTCCAGTTTCGCCTGCATGTCTATGATCACTGTCCTAATTTGCTTCGCGGCCTCCTGTGTAACAGCAGTCCTGTCTTGACAGAGCAGATACAACTCCCTGATTTGCTGGTTGATCTCGGTTGTAATTCCAGACATCTCTGTCGCTGACCCGTAGGCCAGGACCCTTGCACGCGGAGGTACGGTTTCCGGTTTATCCATAGTCTCATTCTCTTTCTGCTTACTTCCAACCTCCTTCCTCTCGCTTGTGCTGGTGGACAGCAACCTCCGTCGCTGTGATATTTTACTCGCCAGCTTGTTTCCAGTGTTAGTTGCACCTGCACCTTCATCTCTTGACCCAGCCGTCTTATCGTCAACCATTTCACACACATCCGTGTCTGTGGTGAATTCTGAGTCGTGAGGGTTGTTCTCTCGAGTCCTAGATCGTACCACGTCTTTCCTCTTGGCTGTTTTCTTACGCTTCGTTTTGTGAAATGGGCCCTTCTCAGACTTTTCATGCACCTGTCTTGAGGCGGATCGTGCCAGACCCTCGTATCTGTTCCTGGTCACCACGGAATCAGCCTCGCTCAGTTAGTCTACTCTAGTTTTGTTGCGGATTTTCTGCTTCGCTTTAAGCCGGCTCTGCCGCTGACTGGCATCCTCACTAGAGTCAGCCATCCCCTGTCAGTGACTTCTCCGCTTTTGGGGAATAGAACCCCTACTGCTGCAGGGCTCCCGCCCTGCAGCTGTGTAGGTCTCCTGCGTCCACCTCTTGGCCGTAGCTTGGGTACTGACCTTCCTCCAAAGGAAACCATCAAGAATTATAGCGGCACACGTCCTCAGAGAGGTACGGCAGACTGATAACCAGCTGTCGTTGTCACTCTGTTACTGCGTTTGGGGTGGGGGGACCCTACACCTGCTCACTAAGCTTCAATGCAGAGGTGGATATGCCTCTTGAAAGCGTCGACCGTGTCTCCGACGTCCGCCACACACAGGCCTCCTCGCGAAGCGGGCTGCACAACTGCAGACACCGACCGCTCGCGAGCAAGCTTACGAACACCTGTGCCGCGAAGTGCCTAAGGCAAAAGTCGCCGGGGTTTCTGGGAGCTTCGGAGAATACCCTGCCAACACTGCCAGTCTTAACTAGTTGCACCAGCGCCCCTTTGGTTTTCTGCACAGTCCCACTCCCTATCTGCGCCTTCACACCATCCGCTCTCTCCAGCCATATTTTCAAGACCCCTCTTTGTCTATGATTGCAAACGGACCAGAAGTGAATGCGGATGTCTCGGAGAGTAACACAAAATCTCTGCCGTTTCTGTTCAAGTTACCTTCGCACACATTTTTGGAAGGTTACGTTACTACGAAACAGGAAGTAATGAAGACTGATGTGAAGAACGCTGATGTTCTTCAAATTTTGCTCGCTGTGAAAGATGACTATCCAGAATATGTTTCCAGTTCTATCATGTGTCTATGGATCCCTGTATCCTACGTAAATAGTGAACACACTTTCTCAAGATACAAAAATGTTGTCTCTGACAAAACAACATCGCTGACGTAACAACATGTGGAGTTGATGTTGGTAATGTGTTTTGGTGACTAAAGAAAACTGTAGCTCGTTTGTTGAATGTTATCTTCAGTGCATGCATAACAAGACAATTTTGTGTTTTGTAGTAATGTGAATGCGCCATTGCCCATTGTTTATTTAAGTAAACCAGTACTTATCTTATATTTTACTATCTCAAAACGAATTTAGTTTTATTCTTTGTAGTAATGTAAACGTGCCATTGTAAATTTCTGTAAACCAGTACTTATGTTATTTTTCATTATCGCAAAACAAAGAATTTTGTTTTACCAAAATAATTTTTTATTTACGGAAATAAATATTTTTATTGAAATTTTATTACGAAAAGGCCAAATCTATTCACCGAAATAGGCTGATTTTATTCACCACTTTTTACTGCCGCTTGCTGTAAGTTAATATAAATTCTGTTCGTTTATAGTATGTACACAAATATGTAGTAATAAAAATATGTGCAGTAGGCATATTATAAAAGTTCACTTAAACTGAACTTTAGACAAAAATTTCTAGAGTTTTCGCAAGAAGTACTTTACGAGAGGGTAAGTTAACTAAAGTACAAGCAAATTCTCAATTTACAGTGTATATCACATCATACTACTTTCACCCAGTAGTCACGTGTTTTACCTTTAGGGACAGCAGTTTTACCTTGTTACTAATGAATTCTCCCTCACTTGGCAAATTCAAATGTCTTATGGCGTATTTCATTTCTTGAGATAAACTCGTTAACTATTTCGTCTGGATCTAAAGACAAAGCTTCTTCCCCATAAGAATGAAGAATAGAAACACTTCAACTGCTGTTGCCCCATAGTAGATCTGGTGTACGATTTCAGTAGACGCACATATGAAAACGAACGTTTAGCTGTACAGGTGGACGCTGGTATTGTAGGAACAATTCTCACGAACTTTACAAGCTCTGGCAGCATAGCACAAAGAAATTCTTTTTTTTCTTAGTAGATCTAAAACACTCTCGAAATCAATAATCTGATACATTTTCGATTTAGCGATATCTAATAATATATCCCTATGCAACAACTGCCGTTCGCTGTTTATATCATCACCATAAAATAACATGATGTATTCAAATTCCTTATCACATTTATGCAAACAACTAGTTAGAAGTTTTTCAATATTTTCAAGATCTGCCGCTACCATTTCAGAATAATTATGTAGGCAGGAAACAACATTGTTAACCATTTCATAAAATATTTTCCGATACATTTCTTCAGAAGATAGTGAACATGGCAAATTTTATCCAGAATCTAAGTGTTGAGGCGGGAGTCGCTTGCATCTGAGTTCAGGTTCATGTAGTATTATTGTAGCTGATTTGTGTGTTACTTCATCCCAGAATTTAGGGAAACTCACTCAAAAACTGTTATGTGGTGCACAGTGACTGCAGAATACACACACATCTCTTGAAAGACAATGTTTGTTTCTGAAGTGCGGTGTTGGTTGCATCAACATGGCTGAAAATTTGCACAAGTAAACTTATGTAGAAAAAAATAAAATGATTGCAGCTTCGTTAAAATTCAGTTAGTTCTCGCACGATTTGGTCAGTTTCCGATGAATGCTTGAAGCTAATTAATTCACTGTAATTTTTCAACACCAAATTCAGTGCAACAAATCATATTGTCCATCTGGTTGGGCAGAACAGTCTAAGATTCCCGTGTGGTTTTAAGGCAATTTCTACATTTAGATTGTTAACGAACACTTTCTTGCATCACTAGATTCAAAGTGTGTGCCAGACAGTGAAGGTAAATGGCCTGTGGCTCCAGCTGCTTGACCTGGGATCGTAAACTATTTACTGCACCGCTCATATTGGCTGCTCCATTATCAATGTCCGTGGCAATATTTGATTGGAAAATTGAATTTGTGATGTCGGAGGTTTTATCCATCGAGGTTGCATAGTACTGCAAGTCTAAAATATGAGATACGAAAGACCTGAGTAATTTATAACTTATTAATTTCAATATTTTGTTACTTATAGCATGAGAAAGCCATTTATATTAATCCTTTTCAAGCCACTGTTTCAGTACTGGACAATCGTCTCAGCTATGCTTTAATAAATTATTCATGCTGCTCAGTTCATCGCTCTGACCTTGGATCGCTAACCCTTGAATAGCCAAATATCTCAAAGGTGATATTATTTTAACAAGAGCCGTCCTAGAATTTTTCATTTGTTGTGACTTTGCAGTTACTAGCTGACAAGAAATATTACAATTTATCTGGCTATGGGATTTCATCATGGACTTGCTGTGACAAGATTTTTCATGCTTAACAAATTTTTACAAACCTTTTTGTCAGTTTTGAAAACCTTAGTTAATAATGTTAATTAATTTTGGCAGAAAATGTTAACAGCGTATTTTCGTAAGCGTCATGGCAAACTTTAGATAATACAGTGTCTCTTTCCTCATCATACATGAGTCATGGATATGTAGTCATACATTTTATTTAAAAGTTTCTTTTACCTTTACTGTTTTTTTGGGTGGTGGTTATGATTCAGGAACTTCCTCTTCTTCTCTAGAAGTGCTTATAGTTGTATTTGCGACACTTTGCCATTGCAACAATGCCAACTACTGCCATCTATATTCAAATATTTCAATGTGCTCTTGCAATGTCGTGACTGTGACTGACATCGAGTGTCGAGTTCGCGGACCTCTATCCGAGTCTTTGCTAGCACTAGGTGCTTGAAAGAGATTGCAGTATTATATAAGAGATGGCAGCACCTGCATGTCACTATTTAAAAAAAAATACAACTCTCAGTAGATTGTATTATACAATTACTGTTTTCGAGCAAACACTGAAATGGTGTGAATACTGTGTGAATTTCCCATGTTATGTGTCATTGTCATTATAAGCTCTAACATGTAGAAAATGATTACTTGTTGAATTAGAAAAAAAAGTTTTAGGTACTGAAATATGGGGGGTGCTGAGCACCCCTAAAATAATTTTTGGGGATGCTTAATATGCAAAGTACCTTCATATTTGGCGTCTATGGCGATGTCATGTTGAAGCCAATCAGAAATTATTATTAGGTTGGTAGGAATAATCTCTGCTGAATCATCATGGTAGTATGTTGCCATTATAGCTAATTTTCTCAAAACAAGATACTCTACGTTTTCGACTAAAAATTTGGTTAGCCAGAATTTTATTAATTACATATTCTGCTAAAACCATAGTATTTACTGTCTTGAAAAATCAGCTAACATGGAGAAGACGTTGAGGCATAAAAAACTATTATTGTTAAAGTAGAAACTAAAGAGCATGGCCTGAAGCTGTTAGCATGGCCTGAAGCTGTTCTTCCAAAACATTGCAAATACAAGCATCTTCCTAACTTTATTTGAAACCTTCTCACCTCTTAAGAGCTTGTTTGCTTTACTTTGTGGTGCAAGAAGATTCTCATTCTTGTGCCACAGTCTGTAATACCTTTTCTTGTACTAATCGGCTTTGTTTTAACAATTTTCAAAGTAATGTTTTTATTTATTGATGCACAAATATGATTTTGCTCGATCTTGTCTGATATTTCTTCTACCTGCAATTTTTATTCTTGTCTCCACTAACTCTTGTAGAGCTTTTTGAGGGACCAGGAATATGGTCAAGTGAATTATATTCTTCATCGGGGGGAGTGTCTGGGCACGGGAGTTTACTGGAAATTTTTTTTTCAGTCTGTAACATTTAGAATTTTCCTTCCATCTCTTGAATGTCATTCTCTGTTGTCTTGTAATTTTGTTTATAGGTTTGACGATACCAATTTTATTTTGTCCTGCTTACTTTACGTGTCTCTTTAATTGCTCTTGTAACAACCATTCAAGGCCATTTTTCATTATTTCTTTACACTTCTTCTCTGAAATTATTTTCTTCAATAACCGTTCATTAGATTGTTTTTGTTTACCAGCTGTGTTTTCTGAACTTCAAACCTGCAAACATTTTCATTTTATAATTCACACCAGGCCTAATAACTTTAAGACCAAACATTTTTAAATTTGTGATGTTTATACTAAAACAAAAACATTTATGAAATTTAGAGACTGAACATGGAACAATTGGGTTTGGGATGGTAAAGTTTCAGGTAATGTTTCTAGCTGTATTCTGTAGTTCACTTAAACTATACTCTATAAGGAATAATAAAAAAAAATAATCTTTGATAGAACTTCTTATTAACAATGAATGGTAAATATCTTTGTTTTATCCAAAAAGTAATGGGCATTTGAAAGTCTCAACTGTATTGTTTTGATCTTAAAATTAATGGACGAATTCCTTTAAATCTATAAAATGTTTATATATGTAATTAAAATCACAATACACTACCTTCAGTGTAGTCCTACATCATTGTCCTGCCATGCTGTCATTGTGTTGCCTGACTACAGCCAGGACAATGATGAAACAGCATTCAGGATGTATAAATTGTTCCCTTCAGGACTAAGGAGGTTAACATTTTAAAACTGGGATTAGACACATACTAGGAATTAAAAAAACATTGTTTTATAACATACGTGCAGTCAGAATCATAATCCAGGAAAATTATTGTTAGTAAATATAAACACACACACACACTTATTCCTCTTTTGCAAATTTAAGAACTATCACAAATCAACTTCAATGGTCACACTTTTTGTTAGTTAATAGTTGGGCTATCAGATTGCTACAACAACCTGAACAGTCTTACCATTTCTGAAACTGATGATAACGGTATTATCAGGACAATGATGATTTTATTGAAGACCACAGTTTGTTGTCAATTTCAGATGACTTTTACATGGAAATAGGGGACAGGGAGTACGTGTAGACTTTCTTACACTTCATTTGTTCAGTGTCGAAAGTATTGTCACGACCCCAGAACACCCAACTGATAGTTTGGGTGTGAGACTTTCATATCGGGATCGAGGATAGGGAGGAAGAAATGTATAGAAAGGACAAGAGGGTAAGAAAAGGATAAAAGAGAGGTATTAAAGGGTGAGGGTGTAATCATCTCAATAAATCTAAAATGATATCATCATCATCATTTGGTTACAGTGCTAACCGTATCCACCTCAGAATTACTGAAGTATGACAAACTTCCTAACAGTGGAGGTCGTAAAATGCTCTCAGTATACTTAACCTAACCAAAACTAAACAGACAAATTATTTTAGGAGGCACTCACTCGGCTAGCGAGAGGAAGACAAAGAAAAAAAAAACATTTACTAATAGGGTCCCAGCGAAATTTCAGTTAATAAACAAATAATAATGTATACAAAATAAAAATATAAAAAAGACTACCATCCTACTTTCAACATCCGGAAGAGGTGTGAAACACTTCCCACCTACATTATTCTACTGATTTCTGGCCATGTATACATAATCATCTCACACACTAACTACTCGGTACTTAACTTTCTTGAGCGCTGTTCTGTCGTCTCCCGTCCTTGTCACCTTGCCGTCCCGTCGTTCACTCCCCCATCATGCCTTACTTCTCTATACAAAAACGAAGCGAAACTTTCTCCTTCCACTTCCCGCGTCCTATATCGTCGTACAGAGGCAGCCAAAGCCAACTTCTCCCCTCTTCACTCCGCTCCATCTCTTTCTATGTCTCGCACTCTCTCTCTCTCCACGCCACCCCGTGTCCATTTTATGTCCGGTTTATCGACCTCGCAGAACTACCGTCAGTTGGTCTACAAACTTACACAGGAACCAGGGGTGTAGCCAGGATTTCTGTTGGGGGGGGGGGGGGGTTTCAACTTTTGGCTATTCACCCATCCCCCTAATAAAGCGGGAGATCCGGGGGGTCTTCCCCCGGGAAAATTTGGATTTCTAGGTGCAAAATGGTGCTATTTTGGCAGTTTTCGTAACAGAACTTTGAATATTGTACTGGTAAAAATTTTTGTTTTAATATAACATTTGTTTCAGTGAAGAAATTAATAATGTTATCTTTAACAAATCTAGTGCCTTGTCCACTTAGAATTAGAAAATTGTAAAGATTATCTTTTCTAAAATACTTTGTGCACTTTGTCCACTACGTAGCTGACAATAGGCATTAACAAAGGCTGAACATTCACACAATGATTTTGAGTGCATAACAGTACAAAAAATAATTTTTAAAAATTAGATATTACTAGAGATAATTGAACTGTTAATGCTTACATTCACAGCCCCACATGCACAATGAAATCTTTATACAAACAAATCCTTGACAGCAAATACGATCGTCTTGTACAGACTTATTAGCAATGGCTATAGTATCAACTACAGACATCACCTCACCTCAAAATTTGTTTTCAATAAATTGGCTAATATACAAAGATTAAACAATGCATCTTCCTTTTTTTCAAGTGCGATTAAAAACTTCTTACATTTGAAATATAAATAGCTCATACTATAATTTTTCACATATTAGTTCAAGAAATTGTTTAGGCCTACTTAAATGAGCGTGTGCATATTTGGAACCAAAATTTGCTATAAAACTTTTACATAATGGTCTAATTTCTCGCCTAAAAAATCATGTTTTCCATTTTTTCCATTAAAAATTATGCAGTGTAAACATACAAAGATGGAATCACAATATGCTCAAAAGGTATTACAGATTTCTTATATTTAAATGAACTAAAAATTTTACATTTTTAATTACAAAAATTTTAGAATAGATGGATTAAAATGTAATTACAGAGAGGTAACTATAATAATGCTCATTAAATTCCTTCTACTTTATGGAGCACTGCAATGAAAAATATGAAACATTTTTATTAATGAGTACAGAAAAACAATTATGTACATATGAAAATCGAATTTACAAAAAAAATATTGGATACACTTATTTACAGTTTCAGCATTAAAATAAACAAGATTACAGTTCTCCACTTTCAAGCATGACATTTTTGTGGACCACTATATTACAGTATGAAGTCCAATCTGAGTGGTTTTCTAGCCAAAATATTGATGACTACCTCAGGGTCTACATACACTTCCCTATGAACAAACAAAAGTGCCAAGCCATTAAGCCTGTTTTGGGATGTTGAATTCCTAAGATAGCTTTTCAATCTACGAAGAGTTGAGAATGACCTATCAGCAGTAGCAGTAGTTATAGGTAAAGTTGCAGCTATTTTTAGGATGGAATGAACAGTGGGGAAAATAATTTCTTCACAGTCATTGAGAGAATAAATTAAGTCATGTTGGTGTGGGCAGTTGGTGTTGTCAAGCCACGCTCTTTTCCACATCTGTAATTCACCAGCGAACTTTGTGGGGATAGGAATGTCATCAGGCCATTGCTTTGACAATGTTTCAGAAAATGATTTTATTTCTGTATCTGTAAGTTTGGTACACTGATCAGGAAGTAAAACACTTTATTTCTCCAGTGTACTTTTGTGGGCCAGAAATCTAGTTGTTATTTCTTGAATGAAGAAGTCCAAGAATGGCACGAATACACTGCATCGATAATATTTTTCAGGGTCGTTTGTGTTGTAAATAGGACGTTTTGTTCGCTTGCCTACAACACGAGGCATCTGAATTGCCGTTCCCATAGCTGCTGCTATATCACTGGCTTCAGAGTAGAGGGTTCTGAAAATATTTTCAGCATTGTCTCGCATTTGCTGAATCCCTTTCTGAAGCGATTCAGCATGTTTGACTGAAGATGCCAGTTCACACTTCTTAAACTGAAGGCATGTACACAACCCATAGGCTAAGCTAAAAATTTTGCTGACTGTCACAACTGACAGAAAAATTGGCTACTGTTAAGAGCAGAAGACAGCAAAAATGACTTGCTTGCAGCTTCTGAATCAGTAGAAATTTGTATTTCGCTCAGTGCTTCTGACACTGGTACACAAAGTTCCTTGAAGAGAAGTAGCGAATCCAAGTGCTCTACCCACCTAGTATCGCAGAACCTTGTAAGTCGTGTCCTTTTTGCACCTTCATTGTCATTGTATATATGCTGTTTCAAAACTTCTCGTTTAGCTGAAAGCCTGAAGAAATTTATTATTTATTTCATAGTAGCCAAACTGTTTCGAATAGCTGGTACAGTGCAAGCTTTTGAAAGCACAAGGTTAAGGGCGTGGCCAGAACAATGAAGATACAGTGCTTGTGGATGAGTTTTTCGTATTATGGCTGCACATCCTTTAAATTGTCCACTCATCGCTTCAGCGCCTTCATAACCTTGTCCTCTCAAGAAATCGAGATTTACTCCCAGTGCCATTAACTCCTCTAATAATGTATTTGCTAAGGCTGAACAACAGGTATTTTGGACAGGAACAAATTTTAAAAAATCTTCTTGCAACACAACCTGCCCATTTTCTCGTGCAGTGTATCTTGCACATATCGAAAATTGTTCTACTCCACTTATATCAGTGGTTTCGTCAGCCAGTCCACTAAAACATTTTGATGCATTAATTTTATCAACAATGTTTGAAGAAATCAATTGTCCACACATTAATAACTTCATTTTGAATATGCGGGCTAATATATGAAGCATTGTTGCCACAGTTTTCTAAATGGTTTTGAAGTGTTGTATCCCCACTATCAATTCTAAACCGAATAAGAGTTCTGAAATTACCGTCATTTTGGTCATTGAGATCTCCCTCTCCTACTTCTACTAATGACTTTAGTTGGTATGTATGTTCCTTCGTTTGTGTTGACCAGTGTGTCCTGATTTTCGGGGTAGGGCACAGACTCAGTCTGTGTCGGTTGGTGTAACAACATTCCGTTATTTGTAGTAGCTTCAGGCCATATTGTGCATAGTAACTTCTGATGTCTTTTTTGGTTGTAAGGCAATCATAATAACTGGAGGCACCGCTTTATAACATACAGTGTATCCGTCTTTACGGATTCCTCCTGTTTTTGGCAAGTTTGTTACGGGCTGTATAACATCATCATATGGGTTCATAATTTCATAATTGGGGGAAGGAGTCGACTCTGTATTGTCCTGTGGGTACCCTGCAATAGAGGTAATGAGGTCAATGTGTTGTCTATCAATTCAGTTCCCATGTCAAATGAGTTTCTTTGATATGTTTTGAAGTTCGGTCTACTTCGTTCTGGTTGTATTTGGGATACATTAGGGAAGTATGGATGTACTTTTTTTTGGGCTCTATGCATGAGGCACAGTGGTATGCCATGACTCTCTTAATTTCTCATTCCATTTCCTACATTGGGCATTTAGCTCTATCTGTTGCCAAATGGTTTCCATTTTAGTTAGCGCAAACTGGATTGTCTTTTTTAATGGGGTAACTTTCATGATTGTGTCCTTGGTTACATGCCGGACATATGTTTGATTTGGCACGGCAGTGTTTTGCTATGTGCTCAAACCTAACACAGTTATGACACTGCGAAACCGATTGGAATCTGGGTGTAGTATGAAATATTTCTGTGAATATTATTATAGAAGGTGGTAACTGTTGACCCTCAAAGGCGTAACACACCAATTTGACAGGCACTCTTTCAGAATTGTCTCCCCGTACTATAAGTTTAGTGAGTCGTTCTATGTTTGTAACTTCAAAATTACCGCATTCTAAACCTTCATATATTTCCTCTATTCGCATGTCAATGGGGATACCATAGGCAAGCCCCTGACGTTGTATGAGTGTAATAGGTATTGATGCCTTGAATTTGAGTTTGCTAATAATATCCGAGAATATAAACTGGTTTGCTGCCTGCCCCGTTGTAAACATAATTTTTGGTTTGGCGGGTCCCGCCCTCTGTATGTACTTTATGTAAGTATTAGGGTGCAATTTCCGACTCAACACAATGGGGTGAAGGTTTCCTATATTACCATCTTCTGATTCTACATATACAATATACGGACCAGGATTATTATCAGAGTAGAACATTATTGAGCTTCTGTGTGGGCGCTTACCGTGAGTGTGTTGAGTACAGTTTATGACGATATCCTGTAATCAAGTATTTAAACGACACCACATGGGCCATGAGCTCATTACTGCAAGTTACCAACACGAAGATGTAAGTCGCTTTGGCTGTAATATCCCACAATACAAAAAACATTGTGGTAAGATGATAAGAAAAGCAGCACATGAAAAGTACTGGCATCTTAATACAGAATAAAACAGAAACATTTGTCACAAAATAATAGTTGTGTCACTGTGGGCAATAATCTAGCTACCGTAATTTAAATAAGTATTTCTTATTTAAATTTATACATGACGATTGTATAATTTACTGTGAATTTCGACTAGTCTTAAAAAACCTGATCACAAAAAACTTTGCTTACTCTTGCAGCTGATAACTATATTTTGTGTTGTTTTCTACAGCCACAATGAACTGCAGTTAGTAACTTCAATAATGTAATTACTTGCTATAACAGCAAATGTTTAGCCAACATCAGCAATATTGCAATTACTCTAGATGACTCCTCTTCTGCAGCTGAAAACTTTAATTTTTTTAGTTTTCTTCATCACCGAATTGCAGTCGATGGATTCAATATTGTAGTTACATGTTATAACTGCAACTTTTTAGCCAACAGCCACAATATTGCAATTGCCTTAGATGACTGTACTTCTGCAGTTGATAGCTTTAATTTCGTAGTTTTCAACATCCATAGTGAACTACAGTTGGCAGCTTCAGTATTGTAGTTAAATGATATAACTGCAACGTTTTAGCCGACAGCCACAATATTGCAATTACCCTAGATGACCGTACTTCTGCAGTTGATAACATGAATTTTGTAGTTTTCAACAGCCGTTGTGAACTGCAGTTGGCAGCTTCATTATTGTATTAAAATTTTATTGGATTGTGGAAATATGCCATTGCTCATGTTTAGCTTATCAAACATGAGTTGAATTACTAAGTACGAAAACGAACAAGAAAAAAAAAGAAAAACAAAAATGAAATGCACACAAAAAAATTAAATAAAGCATTCCCAGAGGAATTCTGTAATTTTTTTCAAAATAATTGTTATATTAGACAATAAAGAATTCTAAAAATGGAAGTCAGTCGAATATTGACACAACACCCAGACAAAAAGACAGACACAAATATAGAACCAGATTCCCAATTTGAAACAAGATGAAAATAGACGAAAAACAGTGAACAGTGGACAACAAACACAAGGCAATAGACAACACAAGTTAAAACGAACGAAACATGCAACGTTTCGGGGAATGCGATCTATCCCCGTCTTCAGGCTGAGACACAACTGGTCGGAACACCAAGATGCGAATGAAGTTCGCCGCCGCCGAATTCACATATGCCATCCGAGGCTGTGCAGTCACGAGACTGGGAACCGAAGTTCCCATAACTCGTTGGGTGTATCGTGAAACAAGTGCACCCCGACTGACTAGTTGCAAATCATTGAACCGGCGGCGGGGCGCGTGTATCTGTTTTAGCTGGACCCATATTTAAGGCTGAAACGGAGTTGTTGCCATAATTAATAAATTACATGTAGTTGTATCGGCAGGGAGTGAAGCTCCCACCAGCCACTAGTGCTGGCGTGATGTAGTGTCGTGTTGTCTGTGTGAGGTTAGTGTTGTCAGCAAGTGGCTAGTTAAACTAGTAAAGTAGTAGTTCGTGATTTTCCTACAGCAGTGAGTGCCAGGCACATCACTTCTATTTTAACATGTGATCGTTTGTGAAGAGAAAATGACACGTAAGTAGCAGTTTCTGGCGCCAAAAGTACCAAGGATATGAGCCTTGTTCAAAGTTATGGCTAATCAGAAAATGCACTGGCTTGTCTGAGCCCTTTTGAGGCTTCATCGCGGCCATGTGCAATTTCGGCAAGTGGTTGCCTTATGTCCTAAACTTAGGCCCTGCATCAATTTTTAATTTTTTTTTATTTTATTAATTTTTGGTGTTATTTACATCTAGACACATTTAGTGTGTGTACTTGTAATGTTCAAGATGATTTGCTAGGCTTGAAACATTTAAACATGTGTGTATTGAGCTTGTGACCCTCCGAGCAGCACCATGAATTTTGCTGAAAAAATTGTGTATATGTTTGGTTCCGGACCGATCGGATAATTTTTTCGGCCCGGAAAAAAGACAGATGACGGCGATTTAAATTATTCTAACATTTAACTGTGGGCGAAAGTTATTGAGTAGAGCTTTAAAATAATGTGTGTAGTTTTAGACAGCTTTCCTCCTTTAGTTGGCACCATTAGGTTTTTTTTTGCCATACCTGGCCTTAAGGGCCTTACTGGCTTTTGGATTTCTGTTTGTTTGACACAAGGATACATCAAGTTTGGCGTATGCTTGGGTCAAACCTTTGTTTTCATTTACGGGTAGAGGATTAGGATATTATAGGATACTTATTTATTTTATTATATTGTGGTCTTAGTTTTGTTTTGGAATTTATTTTGGTTTGTTTTATTTTCCACTTCTTTGGCCCGTATTATGCTTGGGTTGTTGGGTGGGAAAAAGGGGAGTGCCCCCTGTAAAAAACCCATGTTGATTTTCTTTTCAGGTTCTGTGTTTA
This sequence comes from Medauroidea extradentata, assembly GCA_003012365.1. NCBI lineage: Eukaryota > Metazoa > Arthropoda > Insecta > Phasmatodea > Phasmatidae > Medauroidea > Medauroidea extradentata. The sequence goes on from PNEQ01009795.1 coordinate 37,600, forward strand.
CTGGTTCCTCCTGTAGGTCTTTGTTTTGAGCTGGTTTCATCGGTTGGTGTGGGAGACTTTGCTGTTCAGGGGTTCTTCGTTCTTGGTCTTCTTATCTTGGGGGACGTCTTCGTTCTTCATTTTCATTTTCCTTCTTCTATGTTTCTTCTTGTTCGCTGTCTTCTGAGTTGTCTGGGTGTTGAGCTGGTTGTGCTGGTGACTTGGTTAGTAATTAAGGCAATTTTTCTGAAACACGCGGTGTGTATTTTTGGTTCCGGACCGACCGGAACATTTTGTCGGCCTGGCTGTTATGTCTATGACTGGTTCCGGACCGACCAGAAATCTTTCGCGGCACGGAAAATGCAGAAAAAGTGATTATAAAATTATTTTGACAGTTAAATATGGTTGGAAAAGTTAATTAAGTCGTAGTTTTAATTATGTGTGGTTTTAAACAGTTCACCTCCTTTAGTTGGCACCGTTAGGTTTCCAGAGGTTCGCTGTAGCTTATTGATTTAGTCATTTAATTATTTAGTGTGTTGTGCTGTTTTAAACTAGTGAATTATTATTAAATGATGCTGCTCTCCCCTCGACGCGCGCGCGGCCGCTAATCTCGCAATCCCCCGCGGGAGATAAGCGAATACTAGACTGGCCGGCGCGGCCGCGAGGCAAGCAGAGAGCCTAACAAACGAGGCTGTGCTGCAGCTAGTCGTGAAACCAGCTCCAGCACTCCCTCGCCCCTAACTGGTGGCTGTCGGCAGGTCTCTTCTTGCTCTCTTCTTGGATGCGACGGCTCCGCCCTCAGGTGCTGGTCCTCCAGCTGTAGCCCCTCTTCCAGCAGCCAAGTGGCCTCTTCCTCCCGGCTGAAAGCCACTCGGTAGAGGCAAGTCAGGCGTCCTGTAGCTCTCTCGCGGATCTGCCAGCAGCCTCAGGGTTGAAATTGGCGTCTCGCAGCGCAGCAGACACATGTTCAGTCGCAGCCTTGACCCTTTTGCCGGCTCTTAATACGACAAAGTACCAAGGTGCGCGACTGCTCTTCTTCCCTTTTTCTTGTGACTGCTGCTAGGTGTTCTGGCTGGCAGATGGCGAGGGCTCCCGCTGTCTCGTCTTTTTAGTTCGCGACCCAGAAGTCTTCGTGGTTCGAGAACTCTCCGACGGCTTCTTAGTTCGTGAATTCAGTTCCACGTCGTCATCTCGCAGCTCGGTGTTGCAGGCCGCGGTGGAGGTGCTGGGTGCGGCCTGTGTCGCCCGGCTGTTTGGCAACGGGTAGGTGGCGCGGTCTAGACTGTAGTCTCCGGGGGGGGGGGGGGCGCTCTCCTCGGAGTCTGCGAGCCCCTGTCGGTCCTCTTATCCTTCTCCGACTGTATGGCTCGACTCTTGGGCAGTCCTTGCGAGGCAGTTGCAGTTTGAGCCTCTCGTGTTTGTTTGGGCTTGCTGCCAGTGCCCCAACCAGCTGACAGCAAGGGAAGGTGGCTCTTGAGCATGTAGCTGATGCGGCCCAGTGCGTGGAGTCGTACAGCTTCTTCCATGATATCCTCGTCCTTGGCCAGTAGTCCTGCTCGTCTCAGGACGCTCTTGAAGGGATCCACTGTCCTGCCGACTCACCACCTTTCATGTTGTGAGCGGCGTGATGCAGTGTCACTCTACTTCTCTGGGTGGACGGTAGTTCCTCTTGCAGATACTGTTGTACCTCCACGACGACCTCCGCTTCTTTGTTGCTCGTCAGGGCTCCTGTGTACTGCATGTAGCGACATGCCAAGTGCAGTACTTTGCTCTTCCTTTCCCCATAATTTAGACTGGCCAGGTATGCCGATTCATTATCGTGGGCTGTAGGCTCTGGTGCTGGCTCGGCTGTGTAGCTGGGAGACAAGTGGGCTGGCGACGGAGCAGGGCTCCTCAAGATGGCTTCCGTAGGTATGCCTGCTTCGCGGAAGGCTGCCAGCTTAGTAAACAAACTCGGCTCGTTCTCCTCGGTCATCTTGTCTCGGCTGCTAGCTGCGAACTGTGTGCGACCTGTGAAGTTCAATTTTTTTTTATCTGACGAGCCCCCATATCCCGCCACGTCAGCGTGTACCCCGTCTCAGTCTGTGGGTACTCCGGCATGCATTAGTCGCTAATTACGAAGGAAGTAGGGATTGAATGTGTCTCAAGGCTAGGCCCCATACACTTGGCTGGCTGTTAGTTGGAGAAGAGGAGGCATGCATCGCGGCAGAGCAGGATTGTCTAGAGGATATGGCCGCAATTCGGGCCGTATCCGCACCCCGAAGTGAGCAAGAGTATAGATGAGAAAGGCACATAAAACCAGTACTATATATTAGGGTACTGGGAGTGGCTGTGCGACAGACACACACAGGGAATTACTGCATGTTAGTAATGATAGGGCTCTGGAATAGAGGAATTAATTTAAGAAAAACATGCGTGAGATGTGGGGAAGTGAGATGGCTGATGACATGAAATGGGATTGACCGGCAGGCCCGGTCAATCAGTGTAAGAGTTCAACGAACTGTGGGTCGCCAATATGGCCTGAGCGCCCCTGGCGATATTTGGGCAGTACTAGCGAAAAACTAGTCCGTCCATGGCAAGAACCTGAAACATAAATAAAATACATAGATTCATACATCTTTATGTGACGAAGGCGGTAAGAAGAAGGAAAAGGAGGCGGTGGCAGTTAGATTTGTACAGAAGACGATTTTAGTATAGTGGCGCATCACTTATGAAAGATCTGAAATGGCAGGAAGTGTCGGGACTGTATTAAAACTTTACGTGCGTGAGTTCAAGTGACTTTGAATTACTAGTAAATTTGTTGGGACCAAAGATTTCAAAAAGAGACACGCATATGCGACAATCAACCAGTATTGCAGAAAGGTTAGGGGTAACTATCAGGTTTCTGGCTTATGGGGATTAATTTGCGATTCTGCAATACTTGTTCAAAATGTCCAAACAGGCTATCAGCGAAATAGTGCAAGAAGTATTGAAAGCACTTATTGAGGGACTACGTGATAATATCAAGGGAAGACCAAATATTTTACTGAACAAATTGTTACAAATAACTAGTACCAATTAGGCCTAATTAATGTCGACGAGTAGAGAGCACTTTGGTGTCAATGTAATTCCAAAATTTTTCATTTGCCTGTGTGTTAAAACATCCACACCACATTTCGTATCGCAATATTCTATCGTTTAATATAATATAATACTTAAGGTTAACATCCAGTAAATAACGAAAGGGTTAGTTATACAAAGCAAATTTATTTAAAAGTACACATACTGCAAACGTAATAATATTTAGCTGTAGTGCAAGCAGTTTGATATGAAATTTACTTCTTCAATCAAATATAATGTTACACTTATGAATCTTGTAGACAAGGAAGTAATGTTAAGAGACAATGAGTACAGTCTATAAGAGATAATTCAAATAAGGTTATGAAATATTATGTCATCGTCTGATGCCAAAGGCGATGTACCATATGAGTTCTTTGTATTTGACCCAGCACAGGAGAATGGTGAACGAGCTGGTTAAGGAATTAGTATGTGAGAAGGTTGTGGGTGTGTTCGATGTGATCCATCGGTGTAGCTGTAGGAATAGTAATGTGCATTTGATGACGGGGTGTTATGCTGAGGTATGGCTTTCTTCGCTTCGTGGATTTTCCTATCCTCTGCAAGTAAGAGTCCAGTTATTTCATGCATAACAGATGATCTAGTAAAAGCATCGTAAGTTGACAACTTCTTCCCAACAAACTTGCCGAAGTCAGTACACTCGTCCGTGGATGCATTAGCAGAAGCACAATTTGTCAATAGATCAAACGCTTTGTCTAAACGAACATCTTCAACTTTTCTTTTCTTCCTTGCAGTTAAGTGCGAACTATTCAGACGGAAGTTACTAGTGTGAAGCATCCCAGCTTCTGCGCGACGAGTACTGGTATTATGTTCATTAGTCGTGTCATTTACGGCTGCATCCTCTCCGTCTGCATCCTCTCCGTCACCACTCTGCTCATCAACTCAATCAATCTGGAAAATTAAAACTGGCTTTATAACTGTGAAATTGGTGCAATACTGATACGAAGAATAGTTCAATATTAAAGTAAATTGTGAAATGTACCCGGTAAATATCCACACTTGCATTTATTCCCCTTCGTATAGTTTGCTATTGCACAGTTTTATGTAAGTGAAGCAACTCAGGTGTAGTTACAGTAAATAGAATTAAACTGATATACATTTTCTTTTATTTACAGATACCACGAGCAGAAGAGGATTTGTTGGCTATTGCAAGATATTTTGACATGTGGAATTTCCCTCATTGATGGCAAGCATGTGATGCTGCAAGCCCCTATCAGAAGTAGTTCCGACTTACTGCAACAAGGGCTTTTTCAGTATCGTTTTGCTAGCATTAGTTGATGCAAAATGCAACTTCCTATTTGTTGATGCCGGATGCCAAGGTAGGATTTCCGATGGTGGTGTTTTTAAAAACACAACTTTATTTCGTATGTTAGAAGAAAGTAAGTTACGATTTCCTGCACCTTGATGTTTGCCTCGACGACAGCAACCCATTCCTTACTGTATTGTTGGAGATGAAGCTTTTGCCTTGTCAAAGTATCTCATGAAAGTCTACGCTAGAAATCATCCCAAAGGCTTAAAAAAAAAAAAAAAAAAAAAAAAAAAAACAGATTTTCACCTACAGAACTTGTCGGGCTCGCTTAGTTGTCGAGAATGTATTCGGTATAACTTCTTCAGTTTTCAGAGTTCTCAGGAAACCAATGCTATTAGAACCTGAGAAAGCTACGTTGGTGGTATTGGCAATAGCGCATTTACATAATTTCTTGAGAAGAAATTGGCAAGTACGGAACATCTACGCACCCCCAGGTTCTTTTGATTATGAGGATGATTTAGGCGAGTTACATGAAGGAACTTCGAGAACAGATGAACGAAGTTAGGCGTCACTATTTTCTATCAGACCGATTCCCCGGAGACCGACAAATCACGCCACAACAATTCGACATGAGTTGGCGGGCTATTTTATCAATGAAGGCAAAATCAGTTGGCAGGACAAATACGCATGAACGTGAAATACTGTACATGAATGTGTGTGGGTGTGTGAAATTATTCTTTTTTGTTGTTAATATAACTAGCAGTACTAACTTGCGAAAGTATTTAATTTGTATAGAACGGTAACATTATGTTTCATAAGCTAATTCATTTAAAAAATTTACTGTAATTTTTTTTATCAGCATACACCATTTTAAATGTTGGTACTTACTGTGTTTATTACGTTTCTCTGGGTCTATTTTTGTCCAACAGGAACTGAAGTCTTTCGAATGCAAACCACGAGCTCTTGTAAATTTCTCCAACCCCTGTATTGACAAAGTGCTGTTAGTGGCAAGCATAATTGTGTTCGTTGACTGCGTGTGGTAGTTATAGTCGTTTTAATAACGACATTAAACCATTGCGGACAAATAATCTATTACTTCATTTGCGCTAGACAATGGCAGCAGGAATGGAGTAATTTATGTTATTTAAACAAAGGTATTGTAATTTATGATTTCTACTACAGTACACTTCAGGCATTTTATTAGTTCTAATAGAACTTTTACCACATACATTTAATACATTAACAGCATAATAAAGAACAAAAACATACGGTTTTTGGGGTAGGGGAGAAACGACATGTTTACTTTCACAACAAATCAAACTAATGCGAAACTTATCCAGCAATGAGCTGTTATTTGGATATTAATAAATTGGGATAAATCTAATACTTATATGCCATTTTGATTGGTTTTTCATTTTTTCACAATTTCATAAAGGGGTCCTTAAACATTCGGAAATAGGTAATTCTTGTTTAACCCAATTTCAATCAAACATTGTACTTCTGCGAAGACGTATTACTTTTTGTAAACAGGTACTCTAACAAGGAATATTAATTACGTACACCATAATACATAACATGTTGAAAAGTAAGGAAATAAATATATTTAATTACCTTTACCAGTAGTCAATGTTTTCTTCATTTTTGCTTTCTCTCGGCGCAGAGCGGACAGCAAAGATGTCATCTTCTTTTTGCAAACATCCACTGTTTTATTTACTTTTGCTGCAATTTCCTGTCACACATCTTGTCGTAGGACCTTATGTTAGTCGTCTTTATGTTGCGATCCCACAGTATTCCACATTTTTCGTACAAATCTATGAAGTGAATAATGTTTTCGTCGCTCTCCCAATCCGACATGTTTCTTGGTTGACAGCACAGTTTACACTAAACGAATGTGTTTCCTGTTGCGGCCCGTAACAATGTGCACGTCCACACAACGTACTACATTGCTTCGAACATTCCTTTGAAGCCCAGTCCAAATACCGACTCTGGGTGGAACATGGCCCGTACCGTAACGTCGCAACACAATTTGTTCGCAACGATGTTGCAGGGTCCGTCCACACTAGCGAACACGTTACACGTTACGAGCCGTTGGTTGTTGCGTTACAGTTTTCGGTTCGCCGGTGTGGACTGAGCTTTACAGCTGATGGTAGCCTAGGTTATTTGCCTACTTGATGGTAGCGAACTATATATATATATATATATATATATATATATATATATGTGTGTGTGTGTGTGTATTAATACTACTACAGTACATATACAATTAGAATTTGTTTTATTATTTGATTTTAGTTATGCTGCAGTACTATTATCGCTAATCGCTAATCCTGTAGGGAGTTCCGCTTCCCCTAACAGGATTATATCATGGATATGCGGATCGTTATGCTTAGACCATAAGGTCTCTGCAGTTACCTTGGTGTGTTAATGGCGTAGAGAAATGTGTGACATGGATTATGGGCATGGGTTTGGTGATAGTGATGGAATACTTGGCCATCAGGTTTCCTTCCCTCCATCCCCACCACCGGCCGCACTGGTGCGAGCCGTAGGGGGCTATGGTTGGGGTTCGTAGCTACTTTCGCCCTCCGTCAGGCCCCCAGTGGACCTTTAGTGGAGTCACCACGAGCCCAGACCCCAGGCGATAGCAGAGGAATCCAGCATCCACATCCCCTCCCTCCAGCCGCGGCTAGAAGGCAGTCCCCTTAATGCAAATCGAGTTCTGAATTTGCCAGGATTTTGTTGGATTAGCCATGGGCTATGCTTGAGGGGGTTTGGTTGTGTCATTAACACTTGCGGGGCTTTTGGCTTTCGCCAGAGGTGTCACTGCACACTTTCGTTCTCTCATTCACACACACAATCATTCGTGGCTTGCGGAGCTGTGAGCTCACGCCAGAGGCCGTAGTAGTAGCCGCTGGAAGGGGTGATGTTTCAGCCTGGATTTCTCTGGCTACCTGAGGATGTATGTTATCTAGGGTGGTTGTATGTCATGATTCTGGTCTTCGATGATGTTCTCATGAGTCAGTATTTTGTCAGGCAGACACCAGCGCAGCAACACGGGCCCCACCCCGGCACCTGACCACGCTGCCCCCCCCCCCCAGAGAGACAGAACAGCAACAGAAACCCACAATCTAGCTGGCCTTATTGCGTCCCTGCATTTGCCGTGTTCCTGTTTGGTCTCATTGATTTTACAGCATTCATTTTTGTCGCAGTGGAGAGCTTATCTAGACCTGATTGTTTTTATTGATTTTTTAAGTTTTCTTATTTTTATTTTGTTTTTTTGAATTATTTAGTATTGCTAGTAATTTGGTTACATTCTGTTACATTAGAAAATACATTCTCATTAATTTAGTTTTGCCTGCGGAGGACTTGGATTAGTATTGTTACATGTATGCAGCCAGATTAGCTTTGTCATAGTGGTGTTTTGGCTGAATCGTCTCGTCAGTAGTCAGAGTTGTGTCTGTGGAGCGAGAAGCAGGGCTTTGGGTTTCTTGCGTCACCACACCAGCCTTTCGTCATAGTTTGCCAGCTCAGCAATAAGGGGTTGCCCACCCCTGGTATGTTCTTGTACAGCTCTGTGGCCAGCTCATGTATGTGCGTTCTGATAGGCTTTACCTTCAGTTCACTGTGGAGTTGTTCGTTTCGTGTGTATCTGGGAGCATTTGTGATGATTCTGAGTATTCTGTTTTGGAACCTCTGGAGTTTGTTGATGTGACAATTTGAGGCAGTACCCCAAACTGTTGCGGCATATAAGATGATTGGGCGGATGAGAGTATGATATATGATGAGACCATTTCGGATGCGTAGTCTGCTATTGGGGTTGATGATTGGGTAGAGTTGTTTGAGGCATGAATTGGCCTTGGCCAGTTGAGTGTGTATGTGGTGTTTCCGTAGTAATTTTCTGTCCTTGATTACTCCCAGGTATTTGACTTTGTCACTGTATTCAATTTGCTGGCCACAGAACTGTAGCTGTTGTGTGGGTTTTCTGCGTTCTGAATTAAAGGCAATGACCTCGGTTTTTGCTCCATTTGCTTTAATTCTCCATTTTGCCAGCCAGGGTTCGATTTCTTTCAGGGCAGTTTGTACCTTCTCTATGGCCCGGGTCCTGCTCATGGACGACGCAAATACGGTGGTGTCATCAGCATAGCAGCCGATTTGTACCTCCCCTGTACATGTCATGTCATGTCATTTACGTACAGGTTGAACAGGACTGGGCCCAGAATGCTCCCCTGTGGTACTCCTGCCTTTATCTGACACACCTGAGACCTCTTGCCATCGAGGCTGACATGAAATGAGCGAGAGGAGAGGTATGACGAAATGAATCGGGTGATGTATGGCGGAAATCCGTACTCGTGAAGTTTGTAGAGCAGGTCAGGGTGATACACTCTGTCGAACGCCTTTTTTATGTCTAGAAGGGCGACGACAGTACGATTATGATATTCTATGGACTTCGTGGCTTCCAGAGTGAGTCGGGTGATCTGATGGGCTGTGGAGTGCCCACTCCTGAATCCAAACTGTTCGTCACGAAGTATCGAATGGCGTGAAATGTGGTCTACCACCCTGTTATTCATCATTCTCTCCAGAAGTTTGGAGAGAGTAAAGAGTAGACTGGTGGGTAGTGAGGGTGATTTGCCTGGTTTTAGAAATGAGGTCACCCTGACTTGCCTCCACTTGCTTGGAAAGGGATGCAGCTGCAGAATCACAGTGTAATATGCAGCTAACAGCGAGATGAATGGCAATGGTAGGTGCTTCAAGTGGGTGTGTTGTATGCCATCCTCGCCTGGAGCAGTGTTGCGACGGATGGATTTCATGGTTGATGTCAGTTCGGCTGCAGTGATCTCAGAGGTTTCCTCGGGTTCTTCCCGCTCTAGTATCATTGCCAAAGTTCTTTGCATGGCATTCTCATGTTCTCTTGTCTCCATTACCCTCATTTGGCTGGAAGTTTTTCTCGAGGGCCTTGGCTAGCATATTCGCCTTATATGCAGAAGTGTAGGCAACCCCTCCTGCATGTGTGAGTGGCGGGACTGTGGCATAGTTGCCTGTAAGGTGCCGAGTCATCTTCCATAGCGAGTTATCCTTGGTCTTCAGGGAGGCAACTTTGTCGTCCCACTGTTGACCTCGGAACTCGCTGACTAGCACATCCACTGTGTCGTGGGCATGCCGATATCGTTCCCTGTGGTAGAGGTCGCGGGTTCGTTGTCACAGTCGCTTGCATTTGTTTCTGTGTGTGATTGCTTGTTGTATGTGTTTCGGAAATTTGGTGTCTGTGTCTCGTGGTGTTATGGCTGGAATGTGTTTTTTGGCTGCTGTGATTATGGCGCGTTCAATGGCTGTGGCTGTGTTGTCTATGAGTTCTGGTGTTGTGATTGAGTTTACTTTGTTTTGAAGTGTTATGGCCTACTGGGACAGTGTATTTTGGTAGGAATCCCAGTCGACCTTTTTGTAGTTGTATCTGTGTATATGCTGTGTGAGTTGTGGTTGTGTTGGGTGATGTATGTCCATGAATACTGGTATGTGGTCACTGGATAGTGCTGGGTCAGTCTACAGTCTGTGCTGGAAATTAGTACCCTTATTAAGGACAATGTCCAATACATCCGGTGTGCAGTGTGGGTTTTCTGGGTAGTGTGTAGGTGTGTCTGGTGCATCAATGATGTATGTGTTTGTGGATGCATGTCTATGAAGTATGCTGCCATGAGTGTTGACACTTAATGGAGTGCAAGTCATGATGTTCGGCGTTCAAGTCGCCTGCCAGAATTATTTGTGGGGACACTTGCAAGAGAAAGTCAATGTCTCCAGTGTCCAGGGGTGATGTTGGTGGTATGTAGGCTGAGATGATGACTGGTTGGTTTTGTATGCATATGTCTATTGCAATGGCTTCTGTGTTCTGGAGTTGTGGAAGGTAGTGTATGTGGTGTTTTATTGTTCTGTGTACAAGTATCGCGACACCCCCTCCTTGTGTGTCTGTCTTGTCTGTGTATAATGTAATCGGGTGTTGAGTATTTCTTATTTGTGCTGAGATGTGTTTCTGAGATCAGTGTAATTGTTGTGTGTATGCTGTGTGTATGCTGTGTTGGTAGGCTGAGAGTTCATGTTTCTTGTTGTAGAGACTTCTGGCATTCCATGTGAAAAGGCGGGGCGTGTTTGTATGTGGGTGTGCTGTCATTGTTGTGTGCTTGTGTTGGTCATGGTTTGTGTTAGTAGTGGCAGTGTTTTTTCTAAGAAGAGTGTTGAGGCGAATTGTTGTGTCATGGTCTTTGTAGTACTATTTTTTAAAGAATGTTGGGTGTATATATCCCGTTCCGGACCGATGGGAAAATTCCGCATAAGTCACATCGCAAGAGTGTTGTGAGTGGCCGGAGCACCAGACCAATCGCAGCATGGCCAGAGAGAGCAGTTGAGAGCCTGAGAGAGGCTTTGGATAGCATTACAATTAATATGCAAGTAATGATTATTATTAGTATATCTTATTGCTAGAGTGTGTTTTTGTTTTTTAAATTAATTTAAATTTATTTATATCCAAGGCTTAAGCTATTCTACTGCGCAGACACTAGTTCGAGTCGTGGACAGTGTTTTCCACACCAGTTAGTTATGGAGGTCTGTGTGCCAGTAGTGATTTTGGCCGCTTGTAGCGCTGGGTTTCCTCAGGGTCATAGTCTCCGAGGGCAGCAATAATTGGGTTTGTATTTTCGCGGCTGGAGGCGTAGAATTTTTCTGTTGTTTCGTGAATAACTTCTAGCAGCATCTGCTGTTTTCATTCTGCATGCAGGTATTTAACCGGGACATAGTGAGGCGCGTCTGCTGCCATTCTTAGGCATTTATTGTGAATTACTTGCAGAGAACGAGTGTATGTTTTCGCGCAATAATCCCAGGCTGGGGCTACATAAGTTATGATGGGACGGGCCATTGCTTTATACAAGAGAATTCCGTTTTTGAGCTTAAGGCCAGAAGTTTTGTTTATAATTGTGTAGAGGGCTGCCATGCGGGGGTGCTGGTTTCTAGGCCTGTAGGGATTGACAAGTGCAGGAAATTCCACCTCCGAGAGACCCTGCATATCTAGGGCACCTGTATCTGTTCCCTGTGGCAACAGGTACTTAACTAGGCACGAAGTTCTGCTGGGGGTGCGACGTCTGCCCTGAGCTGGGATCCAGCTTTCTGGGTTGGGCTGTTGCCAGGCAGCAGGGAGTGGGCGGGAAAATTTCTTGGGAGGCTGCAGGTCTGCCTTGCTCTGTTCTCGCGTTTTGTGCTCTCCGTAGTTGAGGAAGCGCCACTTCTCTGCCTTGTAGGCCTGGCAGCCTCTGTAGTTGGCAGCATGGTTGACAGTACAGCAGGCACAGGCGCGCAGGGAACGATCGTCTTTATTCTCCAGCTCGCATGTTTTTGTTGTGTGATTTTTGGAACACAACCTACATCGGGGCGAGGCGTGGCATGCTTTACTAGAGTGACCAAATATTTGGCAGTTTGTGCACTGCGAGGGACCTGAGCGGCGCTGGTAGTCTTCCACCTTAACTACGAGGCCATGGAGGGAGCGCACGTCATATATAGTGCAGTTGTAGTCCGTGCTTGGGAGCTCCACGACGAACATATGGAGTGGCTGGCGATTGTGCATTGGGTGTTTGGGCTCTACTGAAATTGGCTGGTAGCCCAGTGCTTCCAAATCCTCCTTGATGTAGTCGGTTGGCAGGGTTTTCTCTAGACGTTTGATCGCGACTTTCAGGGGGGTGAGGACACTGAAGCCAACTATCAGCTCCTCTAGGATAGATATCGCCCTCTGGTAGTCAAGAGTACGAAGCTGGCAGGTACTCGACTTCTTGGGTGACAGATTTTGTTTTTGGTTGGTTCCAGCAGGCGGCTTTTGAACTGGCGCATGACCGTCTCATATTTGAAGTCGACAGTATGGTATACTGTTATGGGACTCAATACAGGTTTTTTGATAGAAGGGGTGGGGCGGACTGTTCGCCTGCATTGTTCGAGAGCTGGGTGGACTGTGTGTCCATGGCTGTACTGCTGGCTGCCGGCTCGTCGTCCGGCTCTTTTCGGCGTTTTTAGCCTCGTTGGTAGGCTGCTCCATTTGGCTGGGTGGGGTCCCTGAGGGGTGAAGGGATTAACGGGATACAATGTAAATTTGAAAATTAGTGATAAAACAGTTAAAGGAAATAATACGCGGTGCCCCTGTCAGCAGCTAGCCTGCCTCTAGGAGGACAGCAGCCACAGTATGTGGTTACAGCACACCTAAGCCGCTTCCAGCCACTGGCCACTTGTGCCCTCCACGAGGGACGCCCCTGCCATCAGGGATCTCTGAGATCCGACCAGTAACTGTAGCTAATACTACCGTAAGAACGTTGGGTGGTCTCACTAGTCAATAGACACAGTAGTAATTTTATGCCTCGCTAAAGAGTAGCAGGTTACCACACTTCCACTAGTTTATTGCTGATATCAGTGGATAACAGCAATATGCTGGGCGTAGATACAGTATATCTCAACGAGCACCGAGAAGACGTCCGCACAGGTCGGGTGTCAGCGAAGAACCTCTGGTCTCTATAGCCCAATCAATAAAGGTTTTGTGTCGGGAATAATTAGGGTAAAGCTGAATTTTTCACAGATGATAGACCGATACTAGAGGAGCATTTCCTCAAAAGTCCCCACTCCTCCCTATGGAGCTTCCCCCCCCCTTCCCCCTTCAAAGATGAGAAATGCAGACCTTCAGAGAAATGCTTATATCTCCGTAAGTAATGCTTGGATTAAGTTGTTCTTTTTTTTGTTTGAACTATTGTTTAACAGACCACAATAAAGTTCCGGAGGGTTTTTGCAATAAAGTTAATACTTTTATTGTTATTTTTGAGAATGTACAGAAAAATGTATTTTTTGATATTGCAGTAATTGGTTTTGGTGTTATAACTTTTTTAAAATTCGCATTAATATTAAAAAGGTTCTTATATAAAATATAGTGCTTGATTTCCTGAATTCAAGGATATATAGGTAATTATTTTTGTTTAATATTTGCACACTAGAACTCTTTGATAAAAGCGAAGTCTGGTATTAAGCTGCATGACGCGCCAGTCTGTGGACGACGAATGGTGCACTAAGTAGACCTATCATCAACCTATCATCATTGTTTTATTTTGTTGCTGCTCTTCAATAGGAATTAAGACTGGAAATGTGTGGAAATAAAATTATATGTATATATGATGCGTTTATAAATAGAATACTATACATAAATATTTTAATTTTATTAAACTTGTTAATTTAGGCTAGTTTTGGTTCGGGGTTTTTAACCCAGGCCCTAATAATTAGGGTCAATCCATTATCCACCACCTATGGACCCGCCTTGTTCCGGACTGGCTAAACCAGCAACTGTTAAAAACTGCCTCATTAGTTTTAAAACAGCATTACGGACATCCCTCCCACCACTAATTATTTTTCATCTGAACTTATAAACATACTGACATTTTCATATTTACACATTAACCATTTTCAGTCATTTTACATATTCTGTTGGCATTTGCATAATATATATATATATATATATATATATATATATATATATATATATATATATATATATATATATACACGTATGTTTACTCTGTTGATGGGGAATCCACATCTTCATTGAAATAATATGAAGAATTTAAACATGACAGTCCACTGCAGTGCTCACACATTCCAGAGCAGTTCAAGTTGGCTTTTCTACGTCCGCAATAGTTACCATATCCTAATTTGCATGTACCCGATACATGGAACAGTAAATCACCTGGTGCAAATGGCTTGGATGTAGTGACTGGTCTCAGAGTTTTTCTTGAGATTCCATTTTCATTGATGATTTCAACTTTCCATCCCCACTCTGTCGCAGGAAGATCGTTTCCTAACCGTTTCTGAACTTGGAGAAACACTTTGCGCAAATGTTCATGGCATGCTTCGAAGGTGAGGTTGGTGGTAGCTTAGATAGATCAAAATTCGATCTTAACTTAGTCTTTTTTGTTATAGCCAGAAACCTGAAATATCGGGCTTCGTTCAAACTTGTGTATTTGCCAAGGCTGTGTAACACTTTGCATAAAAGGGGCAGAGTACTTTCTAACAAGAAGCAAATGTGGAGGGCGTCCTACCGTAAGCATTTCTAGAGTTATTTAAAGACCCTATGCCCAATCAAAGAAAAATTATATAAATATTATTATTGTGTTTGGTTGAAATATTGTTTTAGTTCTATCAAAGATAAATTGGGAATATAGTATTACCCACAAAAAGGGTAAGTATGGTTTCATTTATATATATAAATATTTTATACTGAAATACAAATTGATACGTCAGATTATACAAGAAAAGAAATTTAGCACTCAAAATATATTACAACAAAGAGAAAAATGTAAAGTAAACAGGACCTCTACTATAAATGAATTTTAGTCCTCGGTACTCCCATTTGTTTTCAATATCAATGTCTCTCGTCGGTAATACAAGTTAAATAAGATAACCTACAGTTTGTGGTTACTTTTTTTGCCTAACACGATTTAGTAGTAAGTCCTTGTCCATGGGTGAGCTAACAGATGATCCAGCTCACAGCAGGGGCGTTTCTTCTTAATTGAAAATCACTCGGCGAAAAGAAACAGCTTAATGGTGGCATCTTGTTCAGGTTCCTTCTTCGTCTTCCTCGTGAATCGGCGTTTCATGAAACATTAAAGTGTGCACATTTCATATCAATAATAATCTTATATTTCAGACAACACAAATGTTTTGTGCTTTGTCGGAAAGAAAAAAGCTTGCTCATAATCAATTAATAACATTTTTAATTATTCATTTTGCACACACAACCAACTTCCGACATCAACAGCAACAACAGAGGCGAAATTGCATTAGTCAGCAATAACAGAAGAATAAGACAGTTAAAAAAAATACTCGTGCCAACCACAGCTTTTTCACTAGGTGCGCGCGCAGCCTAACTACTTAGATAGCGCGCCTGGTGGAAGCTCGACGGAACTCATTATCTTTCGGGAATAGCCCGCATGTTTCACTGTCAAGGTCACGCGCCAGCTGCTCGCGCCACAAAAAAGTAGCCCACTAGTGTTGTCAGACTACAACAAAATCACTGATTCTTCCTGCACAATGTCTATTTATACTTTCGTCTTGGTACCAATTTGTTACTCTAAAAACAGGATCCTGGTTACTCTGATTATTATATTTAAAAAATTTATTACAATCACAAACATATTAAAACATCCTCAATCATATTGTGCAAAGTCAATATACTGTCTACATTACACATAATCACAAGCCTTTTTCATAATACATGTGACCATAATGTCACAGCTGTACAACTCCTGGACAAATAATTGTATAAATGCATCATCGCTAACTGTAGGGGAGCCTCCATTTATCAAAGAATTCATGTATATTGATACTTCATTGTATGATGTGCACTCACCCATTGATGTAAGATCAATTAGGTGTTTTGACCCGTACAACCTGTGCAATACTAATCCAATGCCAACTTGAATACGGGACAAAAAAGATCTTGGTCTAATTGCTGATAGTAAAGCATAAATTATCATGATACATTTTCTTTTTTTTTCTCTACATCCATACTTTTTTCTTCCTGGTTCCTCGAGAAGTGAAAGATTTCAAACTCTCTGGAATTAAAATGATTCCTCCAGATCTGATTTCTTCAGCACTTGGGTAATTGTGTGAATCGTACATCATTTTTGTACGTCAGTATCAGCAGAAGCTAATACAGGATCTGTCTTTCTATCTTTGTACCACTGACCATTTATCAGCAATATCCGACAAACATACCACATTTTTGGAGAACATAAATTTTCCTGTACAGAATTCCTCGTAAACATGTGGTGCAGTGTGCTTCAAGAAAGTCATATCCTATACATGAATAGCTACTGCTCGTGCTTAGTTCTGATGGTATGTGGAAAAAAAAGAGCCATTGCAAATTCGACAAATATTTTACATACAGTTCAAAATTACCATTGTGCACGACTCTGTCCCACACAAAGACTTCTAGCTCAGTATGCAGAATCACCTGCCAGAAAAAATATTCATGGCTTTCTTAAGCTCTTGCCTTGCATCAGTTTTCATTTAAGAGTAAAGCGCTATCAGTTACACTACTGAAGTAATCCTGAGCTCGTATAAAGCACAATAGGTAATTTAATGAGCTCGTAAGGTTTTTTATGTGGCTTGCTTTCAGTAAGGACTCGGCAGTGCCGCAAGATGCTACATTGGCCTGAGTAAGGACATCAGTCCATCCACTGCCTTCAAGGAGATTACCCAGACATTTAGCTAATGCCAGCTTAATATGAAGGCCACCCAATACCACAAAATACTTATCACCATATTCCTGCGGGTATGTTCACTGTATGTGTTTGGCCAATTTAAAAAAGAGGTTGGTCGCATACTACAAAATGCATTTGACCAGGATTAAGTTAATTAGTCGCCTGTCTGATCTCGTCACTGACTTTGAATCTTCCGTGAATAGAGGCGTAAGAGCTGAATGGGAGACACAATCGTGATCCTTGCAAGAAAACTTGAATATATTCTGAGACATTTCCAAAAATTCCAATTGCACCATAGGCAGCGACTTCTCTACTAACATGCTGACACCATTCTATCTCTGATGTGCGAATGGGGAACATGCACTACTTTTTTAATTCAATTCCGCGGGCATATTTAAGCAATATTCACATTTTCCTTTTAGTTTCTATGTTTTGAGTCAAGTGTAGTCGGCGAAAAACGTAACAATTTAAAAAGCCTGACGAAACGCTCGACTTCAGCATGGCGCCCACTGTGACATCATCCGGCGAAAATCCAGCCCGCTTGTTGCCTACCACCCATAGAAGACGTGTGCATACCGCGAGAAGTGCGACAGAAAAAGTAATCTCGACTTGGCACAAAACGAAAGATATTCACGTCTTATATTGTACATAAGCTTTCTAATACGTCCTTAAAACACCCGGGGAGTTATATGTTCCTGAAAGAAAACGTGAAAAATTTCGGAAATCAGTGGATATAAATTTTTCGGCGAAATGGTGAATCATCAGTACAATCAGTTATGTTTTTGTCTTCAATGCTTGTACATAATATTTTGGCGGTAGTGACACAATCCTGAACGAGCTCAAGTATTGTAAGTTCCAACTCTTCTTGAATTTCATGTAGTTCTTCATTTGCTGAAGCACTATGCCTGTAGTAATCAACTATAGCACGAGTTTTTAAAGTGTTGAACTCATGCTTTCAGTGCCTTTCTCTGCATCACTCAGGGCGAGTTGCAGAGTGTGAGCAAGGCACTGCAAATGTTGAAACTTTACTTTGCTAAGGGAGAAACCAAGCTTGATGTTTCTTCCATTGTCAGTTACCATGTAGAAAGGTACGTCAAGTTCCATTCTGTCATGATAGCAGTAAGTTTTTCACCATTTGCAGCAGCTGTGTGACTTCCAGTAAAGCTCACACATCCTAATAATATATCTTGAAAACTAAGTTCTCAATGAAATGGCATGTAACTGCCATGTATGCGTCATTGTGGCGTGATGTCCACAAATCACAAGAAAATGATATGCAATTGATGTCAGTATTTGCAACAGCCTGGGAAATATTCTCAGACAGTGTACATTTCACTGAACTATACAAACTCGGTATAGTCAATCTGGATATTGTTGTCCTTGAAGGTACTTTGTAAAGGGGCTGTGCGAGTGCATCATACTTTTGAAGTGCACATTCTCCACGGTGCTGTACGGTATCATAGAATCGGCAATCCACATCTCTATCTTCTGTGTTATTACTTTGGCTCCGGGATGGTTGTAATTCCACTGAAATGTCTCTTCAATCTTCATTTGACTGGAAGGAGAGGTAGACTGACTACTTCTATGTTCGTTCTTAACCTGAGTTTGATCGAATTCCTTTTTCAAGGCAGGGCGTTGAGCGAAATGTCTAATCAGGCCAAACGTGCTTCCATAACTCGTTTTGATCACTTTTTGGCAATAAACACATTTTGCTGTTTGGTTAGCATTTTTTGCGTAATATTTCCAAAAACTGACTTTTGATGCGTGCACTGTTTTGTCAGAGATTTCCATTACGAAAACAAAAGCCGAATTCGGAAGGTTGGAGGTTTATGAATCAAAACAAAGGTAGTTGTATTTACTTTAGCGCCTGTAAACAATAAACAAAACACAACTCGAGCATAAACAATAAACGAGACAAAGACACGCAACAGGTTTAAACAATAACATAAACACGTGGTCAGTGTTGGCATTATAACAACATGAAATTTCTGTCCTTTTTAAAAATTCATACACTTTAAATAACGATCGAAATTTCGCTGCCAGTGCAAGTATTTTAATGTAGCTAAATTTCATACAATTCAAATATAAATAACTGTATATAAGTAACTATTTTAATGTTTTTCCTACTTTTCGTAATGCATTTAAAGCATCATGCACACAAATTAAGATCGTGAGTCAGTGTGAGAGTTGCAACCAAATGGCCGAAGAATGTTTGCCTATGTTAACGGACTTACGTCATACATGTTCGTAATTTTTAATACACATAATAAATAACCCCATATTATATTTGGTATCTGTTTATATAGGTTACGTTTCTTTAATAGGAAATTGTTTCGATTGTTACTAAACATGTTCGTGCCTGCTGGTTTACACTGAAAAGGAGGTCTACTCGGCAATATTATCAGCTCGGCTTAGTAAAACTGCAGAAATTGTGATCGTCTGATTTAAAACAATGATTCAATTTGTATTGATTTAGTGATATTAAGTGCTTATTTATTGTATGATGTTATGATTTTGTCATACAGTTACTGTAACAAACGAGTAATTCGAGGTTATGTGGGACGTACCTAGGCGTAACAGGTGACCTTGTTTGTTCTGAAAGTTCACGCGCGTCACTAATTAGATGACGAGGCATTTGGCTAAACATTTACTTCCGACCTGCGTCGTGCATCATATTTACTTACATATAAAATTATATTACTCATAAAAAGTAGTACACTGACAATAAAATAATTCACCTTTCAGGATCATCATTAAAAACTATTCTCTATTTAAAAAAACATTAAAAAAAACCCAACCAATAACAATCCCCTCTTAATTGCAGTGTTTCTTAAATACAATGAGATAATAAAAGTTCACCTTTTTCAGATCGTCTTAAAAACATTTCTACAATAACAGACACTAAAAAGTAAATGAATTTTCCCCTCCCTTTAAACTGATCGTTAAACAATAAGGTGATCAGCCTTTTATTTATAACACCTTAAAAAACAAAATCCCCTATTAACACTACACACCTCCTTTCCTGAATACATAACACATTAAAATCATTTAACTATAAAATTTAAAAGTCACACATTAAAAGAACATTAAAAAACATTGAAAAAAAACGACTATGCTTTTTTTTGATAAAACATTATCAAAACCATTACATACTAACAAATTAAAAAAAAAAAAAATTGTTAAAAACACTCTACCCTCTAAGTCGTCATGCCATGCCGGCCTCATCAACCACCCCGGCCTCTTCATCAACCATTCCGTTCCCATGCTCCCATTCACAATCCATAAATTCGGCGAACATCTCTATACTACTCCTCAGGGCTGTCATGCATAATGTCTTTTTCACTCCTGGGTCTTTCAATCCCAACTTGTCCAGACTCCTTTTTGCTACTTTGTCTAAAGTACCGCGTACCCCTATTATTACGGGAACCACGCCTTTATAGATTTTATTTCTAAATTTATTCTTGATCTCTCTTTCCAGGTTACTATATTTCTTCAGTTTCTCTTCATATGCCTCCTTTAAACTGTTTTCTCTTTCATACCTCACCGAAACTTCTACTACAAACACTTCCTTCCCGGTTGCCAAAATCAAGTCGGGTTTATACTTCTCTCCATTTACTGTTATTTCAGGTTCTCTTGCCACCGCTGCATCTTTGTTCTCCTTATACCATTCATTGTTGTGTGCAGCACGGGTTATAAAGTTTAAGCCTTGCCCGGGTTGTTTGGGCAGTTCGTTTTTCTCAAAGATTAACAACAGGGGCGTTCTGTTCGAAATGGGCCAAGCAATTGTCGTTGCAGATCTTCATCAAGCAAAGCAGTATATTCCAAGACAGTCTCTTGAACAGAGGTAACAAGCACTGCAGGTTTTTAAGACTACTGCAAGAAGTGTTCAACTGCAAGTGTACTTAGTTCAGAATGAAATGTTGCTGCCAAATGAGTTGCAAGAAAGGTTATGACATGTACAGACGGTCCAGCAACCTCTTTTGTTAGGCGTGGTCTTACAGGGTTTGAACAAGTTTGCATTTGTTGTGAATGAGAAGGTCCTGGTGATTGACTTGCAACAGTTCTTACGACATGAATATGGCCAGTGGTCTCTGTCCCTAATTTTGTTCGTACAAGTGTGGCTCCGACTTCTGTTGTACATTATTGTAGCGAGGTGTCACTGGAAGAAGGAATGTGTTGAGATTGGACACTGTCATCTGATTGAGGGGTTTATACAGGCAACCTGGCACAAGGTTTCTGTACTTTGGCACATATCTTGGCCTTTTTTTGTCCTTCTAGCAGGGGTACTGTATTTCTTACATTTAGGAATAGTGAACAAAAAAGTTTCCAAGGAATGCCTTGTGAATGAAGTGAAAAATTTTACACAGTATATGTGTAACACTCCTCTCTGATTATTCTTACGTGTCTTACTAACTTTTTATTGGTGGTTTGTTGCGAAAGTAAGCGATAGTCAGTTAGTCCTTTTTTTTATGGATAGCAAGCCGTCATTGTTCTCTCCTGGTGTGGATTTATCGGCATGGTTTAGATTCCGCCCACACAACTGGTCAACCTCGCGACATGCGAATCGGCTCTGGTGTGCTTTCTCTGTGTAGTTCCATCGACTTCGTGGCGTGATGCCGAGAAGAATGAATGGTTGCATGACCGATTTATTTTAATATCCAGAAATAATCCTAATTAATGGCTATTGCTGCTGATAACATTGTAATGGCAATCGCTGTGTACGTCACATCACCATCGGGGATCATTTATGAACAGCAATAAGGTATCTATCAAACTGACAGCTATTTCTATAATGTTTATATCGAATAGTGTCTTTATATGAAGCATCTCAACCAGTTCGCAAAACTGTAATATTTCAGTGCTCTCCTTCCTCTATCTTCTGCTAATCATGGGCCGGATTCTAGGACCTTCAGTTTGTTTGCGCTGATTACTACTCTACGAGACACTTGATAAGGACCACGAAATGCATCTACTACTTTTCTCATCCTCTTTTAGGCCTTCGAGAATAAATTTACGACTTTCACCAGTACCCAGTCCCCTAAATCAAGTGTACCGGGCGTCCTAATCTTGTTATGCCGCCGTCTCTTCTCACACACTCTCTCCAGGCTACGAATGGCGACTGCTGTAATCTGGGTTGCATCCACTGGTGGCTGTAGGGAAAACGAAACTACTTTCGTTAGCCAACATGGTGGTTTACTCTCCAGGCCAGCTTGTATGTCTCTTCTGAGAGAATAACCGCAACATACGACTAATCTCGCGCATGGTTACCTCAACTGGGCTTACTGCTGGGCGGTAAAGTGACACCTTGCTTATCCTTATGCATTTATCCCCTATCTTCTCGCACCACATTCGTCCCATAAACACATAGACTCGTTATGGGACCCCTACTTCCTTACAGTACTGTGAAGTTATTTTGGACGTGACTGTACTGGCTACCGCCTGTCGCGCAGTGGGAGATTTGGCCGAAAACGTGGCCAAAAATGCAAAAATTCACTGTTTTATCATAAAAATATATACTTAGGGGTTTTTGAGGATGCTGATTACGAATACCATGTTCAAATAACTCTGTTGATAACCGTTCATTAAATAGGTACTTTTATAACCAATAATTTGCACAGTGTATATGTTCAATGTTTTTTATTTTATTTACAACGCCCATTTTATAATTAGGTAATGTAAATTACAGAAAAAGTTACATTACAGTACATATATTTTAATTTGGTATGTCGCATATTATTGTATTACTATAGTATATTTTTCATGATTTTACACATTATAATGGGAACCTGTTAAGAGTATTACAATAGTTAAGAGCAAGAAAACAATAATGGTATACAGTACATAAAGTTAACATGAAATAAAATATACACAACTGAAAACTACATGAATACACATTATGGAGCCTCCCTGGTACTGGAAATTAAGTAAATTTCAAGAAGTTGCCGCATTTCTTTTTTTTTTAATATCAGACAGATTTCGAGGCGATACGTTTTTTAACAATGACGATAGACAACTATTTGTCGATTGTGTCTTATTTTTTGTTTTGAAAAACAAACGCATTCGTTAAAAAAAATTGTGAAATCTGCGAAAAATTCAGTCAAAAAACCGGCAATTTTGAAGCCTTTGTTGAAGTAGTTAATTCTCTGGAAAAGCAGTGTTTTCAACTATAGCGACATAAAATCATATTTACTGAAGATATTGCTGTATTGAAACCAATGGTCACTGGTGAAAGTTATAAGTAAACAGACTTAGTGTTTCTGGTGCGAACAAGACGTTATAACTTCGATACCTTGTAGCCGAATGGGCGCATGGCCATTGAAAATTTAGTAACGAGGTGACCGATATAACTAAACACTCTGAGAGTGTAAATAAGGCAGGGTGCCGGATTATCAATTTTAACCAGGGAGGCCCCTTAAAAGGCCACCGAGGACTGAAAAATAATGTTTCTAGTGAGTCCCCTTCTGCCAATTAATTTTGTTGTGAATACAAAAGATATTATCAAGACAAGTATTTTAAAATACACATCAACATACATTGTCGCAACATTTCAGTGGAAACATTATTTTCAGTCAGAAT
>PNEQ01009796.1:0-12744 GCA_003012365.1 Medauroidea extradentata
TAGAAAGAAGTGCGTGTTGTACAGTTTTGTCTCTGACTCCGCACACTAACCTGTCTCTCAACATCCTGTCCAAGTCAGGGAAATTGCAGTGGATCGATAACTTCCGCAGCTCAGCTACATACTGTGATACAGTCTCTCCCTCACCTTGGTCTCTCTTATGGAACCTAAACGATTCCACAACCTCGTTTGGCTTTGGATCTAAATGATTTTCAAGTGAGGTAAGAACTTCCTTCAACCCAACTTCGGATGTAGACTTCGGAGCTATTAACGACGTTACCAGTCCATATATTTCTGCACCTGCAACTGTGTAAAATATCGCTCGTTGTTCCTCTTCGTTCTTCACTTTATGTGCAATAAAATAAAACTGTAGACGTTCTGAATAAATTTTCCATGAGTCGCGACCTGGCACGAACTCGCCAAACGTCGACATTTGCTTCAATACTCCCCGGTTCTAGATAATGTCAAAATATAATTAATAATTAGTACTTATATTTTCCTCGTCGCCACTTTTATGTACATTCTGACTGCTTTATTTGCTCCAATTTATATATATATATATATATATATATATATATATATATATATATATATATATATATATCTTTTACCAGTTTTAGTGCTACAATAAATGTCAGCCATAGAATAATATAATTACAAAAATTAATACTAACACTGAATAAACAAAACATTAATATTGTCACTGGTACCAACACCATACTAATACATATAACACAATATACCACAGTTATTCACTGTGAATTTCTTCAGTTTGGTAAATGAGTTTGTTTTAGTGTCGTCCTTAAAACGGAAACGTGCAAATTTTGGCTTTAACGAGCTGTTAGGCAAAAACTATGCGAGACAACAAAATTTTATGAGAGCAAAAGCTAACCACTATTTGTGTCCAAAGCAAGAAAAATACAATCTTAATACATAAAATTAAGTGTCCTGACTGACACACTCATTCACTCACTCACTCATCAACGCACAGCCCAAACCGCTGGACCTAGAACCATGACATTTTGAGGGAAGCTTCCCCTTGCCCCGTAGGCCCCCCATTAAGAATGGACTTTTCGAAATTTGATAATTAAGGGGGTGAAAAGAGGTGAAATGTGTTTTCAAAGAATCCCTGGTATCTCAATAACCGGGAAAGCTATGATAAATTTTTTAACTTCAATATATTACCCAAACAAATCCATATTTGCGAATTTTTCGATTTTGTGAAACTCGAAAATTAAGGGGGTGAAGAGCCGTAAAGTGTTTTTCATTAATCCGTGATTTCTCCTAAACCATTTCAGATAGTTCGGTGGTTTTTTCTTTAAAATTATGCTTAAGTAAACATCTAAAAAGTACTTTTTAGAATTTTTCGAAATTCGTCCTTGAAAGCTCTTAAAAATGTATAACGTGTTTTTAATTAATCCCATTACCTCCTAAACCAGTGGAAATATTGAAATGGTTTTCTTTTAAAATAAATCTTACGTAAATAACAAATTGTAGTGACAGGATTTTTCGAAATTCGTCTTTGAAAGCTGTTAAAATAATATAATGTGTTTTCAAATAATCATATGTACCGCTTATACCCGTTGAGATATAGAGATTATTTTTTGATAAGAATGAAGCTCATGTAAATATCTACAAATAAAATTCAGGATTTTATGAAATTCTAAAATTAGAGATGTGAAAAGCAATAAAATGTTAGTCTCCCCAAAATAGAGAATGATCATGAAAAAATAATTCAACAGTTGTTTCTTTTTGCCAACCTACTCATAAATAAAACCTCTTTGGACTGTAGTCTGTACATACGAAAGAATTTTCACGGCCTGCCTTCAAGTATTCACTCAGGAATTGTATAAAGTTCGTGGTGTGGGACGGGTGGGGTTACGGGTTCGTATCCCGTGCAAGACTTTGCATATTGCGCGCGCTCTTTACACTGAGCTAAGCCAACTTATAGTTCACTGTTATTGAGTACGCTAGCTGTTAGATGCCTTCATCACATATTGTATCCATTGTTACTGTTTACATTACATAATTTCACGCGGGCAAAGCCGCAGCCGGGCAGCTATTTTTTTTAGAGAAATAAAGCTTAATTATGTACAAAGATGTTCTGCAATTAAATTACGCTCAGCGAAGTGGACAGGATAAAGCTGTTTGTGTTTGTTGTTTTAAAGATATACATAGAATATACTAGTAGCACCATCAAGTAATAAGTAATTAAATCTTAGTTACCCTTTTCCATAGTACACGCGGGCGAAGCCGCAAAGGGGCAGCTTGTTCAAATATTTAAATAAAAACTTGGTGATGAAAATTGCTGTACACCGCTCCCGCTCTAGTCATAACCGTTCAATTTCCAACAAAACAAATCAATAAATTTTCAAGAAAACCCAAAAAAAAAATCAATTTTTATATGATTACATTTTAAAACTATAGTACACACTAGATGTTTTCTAGCTGGCCTAAAAAACTGTACGCCATTGTGCGCCCTACTTCAACCACTCTCGCTCTCTCACTGAAATAGCTATAACCTACAAATTTCCCATTCCTCCTTTGTTTTTCACATCCCTTTTACAGGCATTGTTGTCAGAACCTGTACAAGTCAAACCTGCTCCCCTCCCTGCCATTTTATACATGTACACGACCTTAACTTTCTCTCTCCCACCTCTTGAAAAGTCTGCATGAGTCAATCTTTCGAGATTGTTTTTTTTTTTTTTTTTTTTTTTGCCAGTGGTCGTGTCTGGTCCTGATTGCAATACCCACTCTTCCACTTCTTTTATTTTTATTAATTTATTGTATACAAATACTTTTAAATATTTATGCAAATTAACTATTTCGAAATACTTTTATGTTTTTGTTAATATGTTATTTGGAAATACTTTTAATTACTTATATACTTTTGTTAAATTAGTTACAATTCCATTTATTACAAACTATTATAAATTTTTACTTACAAACTTACAGTATTGATTTTTATAATTCACAATTAGTATTTACAAAAAATAACGAAATTCTTTAAAATAAAGTTTTAAAATATTTATCATAATTCCGTTCAGCTCTTGAAAACAAACCTATCCACCACACCCTTCATTACGCAAGTAACACTTATCCATCAACCCTGTTACTTAAAATGTAATTTTTTATTGCATTTATTTTTTTTTTTGTATTTTTTACATATTTTGTACTACACACGTACTGCATGGAATTTAATGTTACCAATTCATTGAATAATTTTTGTCTACATCATTCCCATTCAGACATAGGTTATGTCATATTAGTTAATCAAATATAACCTACATATTTATATAGTTATTTTACTCAATATCCTTGATATCGTCACTGATTTTATGAAATCTCCTGCGTGTTAAAATAAATTTTTTTCGGGCGAGACAAAAAACATATAGACACTAACAGTGTTATGGTATTTGTTAGTAACTACCGTAAAATGTCATAAAAGCATAATTTCTATTCATCTGTGTAAACTGTAGCACAAGCACAGGCACAGAGAAAATAACTTTCATATACTATTTATCATTTGGCACATAGGAGGTTTCATAAAATCAACGACGAATTTTATTTAGCTTCGTTAAACTCCATATATTTACACAGTACCCCAGCTTTTTTTCATGTATAGGTTTTTTTTATCTTGATTAAATTAATTTTATTAATCAAAACTTATATTTGTTTTGCACCCTAACGTTTATACTTATATGACTACAGAAGATGATCATGTATTCATTGCTTCCTCGTTTCTGAGAATCTATGCAGGCACCTATCACATTGAGGACTCTCGGCAACATAATCTAATTTTCATAGAAAAAGAATGTGAAAATGCTTAGATGTTTGAAATGGTACTCGTATTATGATATTTTCTTAGCACTGTGATTATTTCCCATACGCAACTATATGTGCTCATTTTACAGTCGAGAAAAATTTAACTTAGGCCTATGTCATGTAGTCATACATGATGCGGTGTAAAATATGTTAAAAAATTACAATAAAAATAATATTTGAATTGACATAGTTGATGGAAAAAGTGGAACTTGCACATTGAAAGGTGTGATGAGTAAGTTCGTTACCAAGAGCGAATCAGAATGATGATAAATGTTTTAATTTGACTATTAAGTAAATAAATATTATTTAATCGACATTATCTATTAATTATCGAAAATGAATGCCGTAACTGTCTAAAGTAAAACTGAAAAAAGTTTGAAAGAAATCAAATAGTAGGTTATTTAACCAAAATATATAAATAATTAAAAGTATTACGAAATATAAGACAAATGAAAGTTTTATAAGTATTTCGAAATATAAATTTAATAAATAAATACAAATAAAGAAATGTGAATAAAATAAGTTTATAATAATAAGATTAGTGAAAGAAGGTGTATTGCAATCAGGACTAAATACCATCACTGTTATAAATAAAACTATCTCGAGAGCTTGTATAAAGTGCTGACTTGTCAAAAGTTGTGAGAGAGGAAGGTAAGGTTGGGTGCTGATAAAATGAGGGGGGGAGGGGAGGGTAACAGGTTTGTTTTATACAGGTTACAACACCAATGCCTGTAGGGCTGCGGATGTGAGAAAACGGTGAATCGAAAATCGGTCGCCTATAGCTAATTTGGTGTGTGTGTGTGTGTGTGTGTGTGTGTGTGTAGGTGTGTGTGTGAGAGAGAGAGAGAGAGAGAGAGAGAGAAAGAGAGAGAGAGCACGAGAGTTTAAAACTGGTAGAGGAGATGGTGTTTACGGCGTACACTCTAGTATGTATTATAATAACAAAATGTAGGCCTAAAAATGATAAAACAGATTATTTTTAATTAATTTGTTTTATATTATATCGAACAGTCATGAATATGGTGGGAGTGTGTTTACGCAATTACCATTTACGTCAGTACTCACAATTATAAATATATAAAGTATACAAATATTAATAATGTTATATTCAAATAATTATTTTGTTTATATAAATTATATTTATTTATTAATCATGGCTAGTAGTATGACTGGGGGCCTATGCTGTATACATAATTATTACATTCATTTAAGTATAATTTTGAAATATGTAAAAAAAGTATTTTTTTAATAATTTTGATCATTAAGGAATTATTGGAAAAGTTCTTAGTAATAAAAGTTGGTTAATTTTTAAGGACGTTGGACCCGTGAAAGTTCAAAATTTTATATTTGTGCCAAACACTGATCAACTTTTACACATCAGATAACATGTCATTTCCCCAAATAAAAAAAATTAGGTCCCATAGTTTTAGCATTATAACCTATCAAAGTCACAAAATGGCAGTTGCGGTGTAGCCAAAATAATAAAAAATTATTAACTTACAGATACAAGATAATTCATATTGATTCCTAATGATGTGAGCTACTTCAAGACACTTTTGTAAACACAAAGCGATAATTTTTTGTATTTTTAAAAAAATTATGAAAATGAGTAAATTTTTGCATAACTTTGACTTTTTGCTACTACTGAAATTTTCAAAACTAACTTTTGCCAACCATGTCGTAAAATGCATTGATACACTAACTATCAGTTCCTGTACTTTTGAATTTATTCGTTAATTACTTTTTTTGATTTTGGCTACACCGAAATGGCCATTTTGAGACTTCGATGAGTGATTATGCAAAAACTATGGGACCTAATTTTTTTTATTTGGGGAAATGACATGTTATCTGATGTGCAAAAGTTGAACAGTGTTTAGCACAAATATAAAATTTTGAATTTTTACGGGTCCAACGCCCTTAAGGTGGCTGCTCAGCAGCAGCTGCAATTAACTACACAAGAAAAATGCGTCGTTTAGCTGCTTTGAGAAGATAGCAAAAAACGAGTGTTTTAGTAACTCTTGGATAAAAACGGAAAATTTTTTTAAGGAAAGAGAGAAGTTTTGAAAATAAGAAAAAAATTTTTGAAGGAAAATGGTAAATTTTAGCGAAACGTTGGCAGCCATGATGTCATAAAGGTCAAATGTCACCAAAATTCACCTACTCACCCACTGCCACGAGCCCTATCGCTGGAAGCCCCCATTTTATACTACTAATATAAAAATTGTGTATATATTAATTGATATAGAGTTAGATATGTAGTTAGACACTATTATCCATAAAAAAATTACTTACATTTTCGTGTGCTGTCAGGTATTAAAAAAACATTAAGGATTATACAATTAAGACCTCTCATTTACATAATATATATATATATATATATATATATATATATATATATATATATATATATATCACATACAGAGTATTTGTAATTATATTTTAAACGGGATTTACACATAATCTGCCAGAAATCTAACTAGCACAGGCAAACTACAATATAATTATCTTAAATGGTGATTGAGGAAGGCAACCAGAGGCGTCCTGCCACAATCAGCTGTAGTACTTGCTATTCTGAGAAGATTTCATTTTTCAGTGGTTCTCATTATGTCAAACAAAATCAGGTTTTCAATTAAAAGTAGTTGGTGTACCTAAGTAAAGTACTTTTGAGTGTTAGCATCCACATTGCGAAAACTTCTTGTCGCATTATCAGTGGCGGTTCGTGGGTTGTTACCAGGTGGGGCTGCATGGTAGTCGGAATTGTACATACTTGATGAACGCGCCGTAGACCAACGACCATGAAATATTTGCCGGCTACTAGATGTGTTGTGTCCACTCAGTAGTAAGGGGCACCTGCACATCAGCGTGTTATTGGCTGTAGAGTCAACAAGCGCACAACCCTGTACAGCTCTTGGCAACTGCGACCCTACCTGGCAGCAAGCCACGAGCCGCCATTGCGCATTATATAGTTTGAAAAGTAGCGATTAACTGCCATAACTATCGATTATAATTGGTTATTAATGACTAAGGACTAACAGTTTTCGCGAAAAGATTTTCGCACCATTTGGTTTCAATTCCTTACGTGCACATTTTCAGTTCTGCTTCGTGGTCAGTGATTGGACATTTAAACTCTCACTAACCTTAGGATTCTACTGGCAAATCACAGACGTGGTGTTGCAGGAACGTGACTGTAATTGGGTTAATCAAATGAGATATGGCTCTTCACGTAGGCACGCTGCCAATAACCATGAAGCAAAACTACGGATGTGCACGTAAGGCACTGAAACAAACTGAGGCAAAATTCTTTTCGCAAAAAACAGGAGTCTCTACATGTAAGGCATTAACAAAAGTGGAGCAAAAATATTTTCGCGGTAACTATCGGCTTTAATTAATGTTGCTTCGTTTGATTTGGCGTATGTGATAATAGTACCGACACGTCGTTCATTACATTACTGCAGTGTAGTTGTTTAACAGTTTATGTGTGTTTATATTATTTGAGTTTTTACATACCGTATTGCTTGTCTTAATTTAAATTTTTCTTGTAAAAGTTTTGCTGCTGCGTAATTGCTTACAGTATGTTAGTTACTGATCTGAACTTTTATACTGTGGTTATTATAGAGGAAAGTTGTGCTTTGTTCTGGGATTCTCTCATGCTTGAAGGCTCGAGTTGCGATATTGTACTTTATAGATGAAAGCAATTTTTTGACTGAATGGGCCTCCTGTGGTTGGCTTCCGCAGCAACTAATCAGGAGGAAGCTCTTGTAATTGGCTAAGTTTGTAGACCCCTGTCAGACAATTAGAACAGCATTTTTTTGTATTGCGCTTGTTCAACTCTAACCTTGAATATGTCTGTCATTTCAATGTTATCTATCGTTGAGATCAAAGAAAGCAGTAGCGGCAATAGCTGCGAAACTGTGCATTCTTCGTTATTGCCACTATCGTTATCATAATGATAGGGCTTACAATCATTCGCAGAGATTAGCGAACATATTTTATTAAATTCACTATTGAACCTGTTGAAGAAATGCCGTTCCAATTGATAAAGTTGCAGAAATAGCATTTACTTCGCCAAAATGATCGTGTACTTACAATGAGCCGGTGAGTTTGTCTTTGAAAATCTCAAGGCTGTAGTTCCCTGGTGTCTTCTCGTACACACCTATGATGACGTCAGTACCAACGTTCAATACTTCAAATGTTCCATATCCTAGAGACACATCTTCACTGTCGTTTCTAGAAACGACGAATTTGAATTGAATCTGTTAAAAATATCGCCACAGTGTTAGCAATCATAATTCTGACAAGAGCTCGATTAACCTAAATATATTAGTTGTTTTTTAGATTTAGTTATTTATTTGAAAATATGACTTAAACATATACACATTAATTTACTGCATTTAATTCTATATTAATCAGCAGAATGAAATGCGTGTATTTATGTGGATATGAGTTAATGTATAAAACGCAACCATTAAGTAACTTACTACGGTCATAAATGCTTCTTATTATTTTAAAAGGAGTTATTGAAGTTATCCGAAAATACACAAAACATGTGTTTAAACATAAGACAATGTCTGATACATTCCGTTGTCGGTATTGTCAAGGATTATTCTTAGGCGTAATAAAACCAAAAGCGGGAAAAAATTTTTACACAATTCCCGTATGATTTAACGTAATGTGCTTCTTTGGGTAATATGGCTCGTCTAATTAATGTATATGTTTTCAACTGTAATATTTACTAACTGAGAAAAACAGAAAAAAATATATCTTCAGAAATTTTACCTTTCAATTTTTGATACCAAGTAAGATCTGTTAACTAACAATACAATAATTAATGTGAATACCGATCAGTTAAAGCAGCGGTTAAACATCCGCTTCGCTTTTTGGAGGATCCGAGTTAGATCTCTAGCTCAGGTCATCATAATTTCGGTTTACCAGGATTCACTTCAAACAACTTCTGCGATGGTTTCTTATACAGGCAATGGTCGCCTTGTTTCTCCTTGCATCCATGTTTCTCTACCAAGCCGCGCTGTTCGAAGAAACGTGAACTAACAAGCAAATAAATAAAAGGTAAATATTTAGGGCAGTCTAAAATTATAATTATCCGTTTAAAATTTTAGTATGATAATTTTTGCTGCGTTGTTTTAAATGATGACTGAATTTTTCATTGGTGTGGATTAAATGATTTCATACACAAAAGTTTATTTGTTGCTGTAAGCCCGTGGCTATGAAATATGCTATACTAGATTATTGTAAGTGCAAAATTATAGCAAGTAAGCTACGTGGCAAAAACATATAAACTTTAAGCATATTTTACTGATAACATACAATTTGAGCACAGTAGGTTATGCATGACATCATCCAACTATTGTCGTCCTAAGATCGCGTGATATGTTTGTCACGTGCAAGAAGATTTTTGTTAGATAAGATAGCTATATAATTTCTTCACCGCACGTGCAAACGTATCACGTTATTAGGTAATACAATAGTTGGGTTGGATGTTGTTATGCGTTGCCTAACCATATCCTATTGTAATTTATCAGTAAAATATGATTAAAATTTATCAGTTTTGAAATATTATTGCAGAAGTAATTAAGTTCTATAAAGGCAACAATTACAAAAAGAGGATTTAAAAATTTATTTTTTGTGTGACTGTTTTAAAGCTAAAAATATTTAATACATTAATAGCAATGGCGCATAGTCAGTTGATTCCTAACAGAGTCCAGTTCTACGTTTGAAACTGAGAAAAACTGTTGGCAGTTTTGTAAAGAACTTTGTGGCCAACTGCGGAATAAAATCACTAGATTGTTGCTTTGCTTGTAAATATTATTTCTGCTAGTAAAATTTCAGATAAGGATTTGATAGCTTTACGCAGAGTTGAAGCGATTGAAGCAGTACTCGCACGATATACGGTCGAGAGTGATTCCACGAATTCGGAAAGTTCCGCGGTAAGCAATAAAGCAAAAACACGCACAAATATAACTAAATGAATATATGTGAAGAGAGAGCTGATCGGGCAGCGCATTAGCAAAATCCCAATGCAGACATGTTTTCTTGTGCCTACGATCACATGACCTCTGACACGTATAATATGGAGGACGTGATCATGTAAGTAGGCTACACCCGATGTTTATGCTTGTTTATACTTGCTTACTGTTTTATGTTAAACTTTTCGAATTCGTAGAATCACTCTCTACCGTATAACGTTGGCTTCATCTATGTGTAAAGTTATCAAATTCCTATGTCATAGTTACTACCAAAAAAAAATTCCACAAACAAAGAAGCAGCCTGAGATTGACTTCAGCAGTTGGCCACAATGTACTTTACTAGTTAATGTGGTTTGTATAGTAAGTTGGCAATTCTCTGTAATAAGCGTATGACTGGACTGTTATTCGTTAACCGACTATGCACAAATTACCAGTTACGTATTAAATATAAATAATAATAAATATATTAAAATATATATCAAAATGTTTAATTTTTAAAGCAACCAACAAAAAGTATTTTATTCATATACAGGATGCGGAAAAATTACACGTCTTAAATGTAGGGGTGGCTTGGGGGTACTAAAACAAGTATTTTGAAGACAGGAACTGTGGGTCTCATGGATTGCCTACTTCAAGGCGCGCCTTTGTTTACATCTGAGCTAGCGTTGTGGGCCGTGATACTTTACAATTGACGCATGGTCAATTTATGCATAACATTACCCAACTATTGTTTTTCCTACGAGTACGTAATATGTTTGTCACGTGCACAGATATCACTCTATACGGTGTTACACGGGATATAATATGACAACTACTTAAAAATTATTTTAGAGAGGGAACACAGCGGTATTAAAGTTTCATAAAATATGAGTTTTACTATTTTTAATTATATTAGAGTTTTATTAATTACTAATAAAATCCGACGTGAAAATTTTAAAAAACTCCCGACACATCAAACGATTTTTTTTTAAATAATAGTTTCAAACTAGTTAACCCTTAAATGCGTCGGGGACTACTAGGTAAAGAAAATAGGAGTTAAAATTACCGAAGTTATAATATACCAAAACATCAAGGCCAAATCCAAAAATAACGTACCAATCCAAAAGTTGAATTTAAATGAAATTTAATATTTCGGCTCTGTTTACACACAATGTAGGCTACGCACGTTTTGTTACAGCTGCGTAGAGGTAGGCCTACTGTTTCTGTGTATTTTAGGGTCAATAATAACTTGTAACTATTAATTCCACTTTTGAAGGGATCGTTTCAAGTGTCGATCAATTTAATTATTATTACTTTAAGATTTACTGTTGTTAAATTTCAAGATTACCCTAATGATTCTGTGTCTGTTTACCTCCAATTCTTCGAAGATTATTTTATCGGCATTGATGATAGAGTTTCACGGCATCATAGCTTCAGAACCTTTCCATAATGACGTGTCTTAGTGTTTTGGGAAATAATTTTCTTTTTATATCGTACGTGTCGTCCGGCAGGCAATTTCAGGTTTGCGTATTTGTACCCTAGTTGCTTCCGTGTCCAGTCCATTTTTCGTAATGATCTCGCCCATACTCTTAAATTATCGCTCTTCTAAAGACTGTTATCTATTGCGTAGTGTATAAAAAGTTACACAGAATCAATGGAACTGGTAACTATTGCTTTAAATAACATTAAAGTAGTTTTGGCTGTTAAGACAGCATAGAAAATTACTGAGATTAAGACAAGTACACACAAAACAGGTTAACAATAGCGACGTCACTGACACAAGACTAGACAGCACTAAAATAAAGCAACCAATGGAAGACGAGCTCTGTCGTGATTGGCTGCACCTCTTAAGACTGTTCAAGGCCAATATATTTTTCCGGGTTGTGATGGAACTGCATGATTTTGTGACAAGACACACACACTGTAGATTACCTTCGTAAAACATATATTATATTATATTATATTATGTAAAATATTTTTCTGTGTTCCAACTATGGCAGCGCTGAAGTAATATTTTCATGTGACGCGTTCGAAAGGGATTTATAACACCTTACTGAGAATTTTGCCAAATTGTATTTATTTCTTACCACTATTGAAAGACATTGACTTTGGTTTTCATCTTGTTACAATTATTGAATTGAGAGATTTCAAAACATTGGAGTAGACAACAGTTTTATTCAACTCGCTTTGATATGTTGCAATTATTGTTTACCAAAATTGTTAACCAACTAAGATTTACACCCCCAAAGCATAACGAGAATAATTATTACAACAAATGAGTTTAAATAACTAATGAAAATAATTCTCATTAAAATTTTCTACGACTGCAATATTAAATCCGAAATAGTTTTATAACAACATCTTGGTTAGTAGATAAGTATATCTTATTTTTTTATAAACTTCCATA
The DNA here is from genome assembly GCA_003012365.1 of Medauroidea extradentata. NCBI lineage: Eukaryota > Metazoa > Arthropoda > Insecta > Phasmatodea > Phasmatidae > Medauroidea > Medauroidea extradentata. The sequence continues at coordinate 12,190 of PNEQ01009796.1, forward strand.
CAAACACTGATAAAAAAAAAATAAGTTCTAAACTTACCTGTACATAAGTGGTTGAATGACATATATTTTTTCTTACTAAATTATGTTTTAATATCTACAATTTAATTTATATCTCAAAAATAATATTCTGCTTATGATTCTCACCTAATTTCATTTTTTCCGTCTTTTAGATTTTTGAACACATTAGTTCAATTGCGTAGTCCCTACGCGCTGAAACATAATGTAACACTGCAATTTTTAGGTAAATAGGCTACACCAAACGAACGTACAGGAAAATTTTTAATAGTTTAGTAAGAAACGCAAGCTATTAGCTTGACTTATAGGTAGTGCTTTTCATTACCACAGATTTCCCTATGGTGAAGACCATGGTAACTGAAGGAACAGTGTCGTAAACCAAGGTCCCAGCGGTGGAAGTGGTGTTCTCCAGTTTCTGCACTCCACACTGCTCCATTGTGAAAGTGACTCCGCTACCCTGGAAGATGTAAACAGTGTTGACAAATTTGTCACGTGCGAAAACTATATTATACACACAATTATACAGATTGTAAACTGTTA
>PNEQ01009796.1:12844-60870 GCA_003012365.1 Medauroidea extradentata
TGGATTTCAATACACGTCCAGCTTACCAGAAGATTACTGGCTTTAGCTTGTACGTGGAGCTGTTGCCCTATTTGACTGAGCCAATAAGAATCCCGATATTGTAATATTTGATGTCTGCAGACAGCTACGTTGTGTCAGTGTTTTCAAGGCTATCTTGGCACAAAACATTTTCGCGATATACCATCATCTCTATTAATGATGTATGTGATTTGTAGAGCCACGATTCTATGGCGAAAAGATTTTTGCAACATTTGGTTTCGATGCGTCATGTGTACACCTGCAGTTCTGCTACATCGTCTGTAATTGGATGATTTTACTCTCACTAGCCTTGGAAAATTATAGACTTACAGAATCACAATAATCTTATTCTGATTGGTGCAGTCAAATGAGAAACGTATCTGAACACAGACACGCTGCCAATAACCTTGAAACAGAACTGCCGATGTACACATGAGTCACTGAAACAAAGTGGGGCAAAAATCTTTTCGCGACAAAATCGTGGCCCTAGTGATTTGTTTGCGGTTTTACTGACCGGTAGGATAACCTTCAAGAATGTCCGTGTACTGAAGAAGAAAGTGGCTGCTCATTGGATACACGCTGACATAGTCATACAACATTATTTGGCCTATCATGTACTTGCTTCTTTATTATTAGCTCAGCGACCTTCAGGAGGAGTCAAATAAGTCAAGAGCCAATTGATGAAGTGACATGAAGATATTGCTGTTTGAATTCTAGCATGCGTCCAAAGGAAAACGCGAATTTTTCAGTTCCTTAGTGATTTGTAACCAATCCAGAATAACAATTATGCTGATTTTTGCGGCAATTAATTGTATTATACTGAAGAATAATTTTTTACATGTAATGGGAAGGCGATTAAGCGTTATTAATAGAGGTACGTCAATTTTGCGAATACATTCCAGGTCAGGTTGAACGCCAAAAATATCTACTTCATAATCACGTGTGTGATTAGCTGGCGGCTGTCACGAAACGAATTTGACTACTGCAAGCCAGTAGTAAATAAGGAAATGACTCATAGAGCTATCGCTTATAATATTGCAAGCCAATGAATAATCGACTATATCCAGATCATGTACAGTGCTGATCAATCTAGGCTGCTGCAAGATGAATCTTCGAAATTGACGGACCTCTAGTTATTAATGCTTACAGTTAAGCATTTTGCACTGCTATGCCATTAATAATACATAATTTGAAAGACAATTATTTTACATTTTCAACATTCCAAGTCTACTCTGTGCATGAGCAACTACAACAAATGCAATGTACTGTTTTTTAATGTATTTCTAAACCTAATAAACCAATAATGGACTTAAATTGTAAAATTATGACCTAACAACACGACTTGACCTCACAAAGCTTCGGGCAGACCCCGTCCTATACACAGTGTTACAAAAATGTACGGCCAAACTTTCAGGAAACATTCCACACACACACAAGGAAAGAAAATATGTGATATGGACATATGTCTGGAAACGCGTAGTGTCCATTACCTCTCGTTACATATCATCGTAAAAACATTTCTTACAGACACTGTTCCAATTACCGAATGGAATGTTTCGTTAGAATGTACGTTACTTCCTAGAATCACCGCCAGGTGGGCGACGTGACTGAAGGTATAATCGTGACTGCTTTGCTTCTCTTCAACTCACATGAAATGATGGACTGGGAGCACACAGTGGCCCACCTGGCGGTGAACCTAGGAAATAAAGTACATTGTAAAGAACTAATCCATTGGGTATTTGCGAAATTTTCTGTACGAAGTGTTATTTACGATGACATTTAACGAGATGTAAGGAATTGAGCTCTACAATGGTAACTAAGCGTTTTCGGACATATGTCCACATCACATATTTTCTTTCTTTGTGTGTGTGGAACGTTTCCTGAAAGTTCGTGTGTACTTTTTTGCAACACCTGTATATACGATTCAAGGTAGGTAGTACATCGTAACGTGTCAACGAACACGAGGTTATTAAACTGCATCACCGGTAGCACAGAAAATGAGAAGTAGTAAGGTAAATAGTCTTTGCCTGTAATGAAGTACAAGTCCGGAATTTTCTAGCACTGATTTCGAAAAAGCTGTTACAAACCGAAATCTAGTTGGCCGAACACTGATCCTTCTGAAAACGACGTATGTATTCTTCACTCTTTTGCCATTTCGCTCGGTTAACGTGTTACAAGACCAGTTATGCAAATGCAAGCAACTTCCTTAAAGTACTGAAATATTTCCGAAGACGTATACTAGAAAAATATGTTATCTCAAGGAGAAAATATTTACATAAAATAATTTTCAATATACCACGCTTTTGAAATAGACTAAAAAGCAAAAAAAAAAAAAAATCCTAGGAAGACACATTTAAGATTTAAAACTAAATGCGTGAGCCGCAATGTACTAGATAATTTGTAAGGAGTGTAGAGATTAGCTGTCGCTGAGGTAACACATACAACAGATCATATCGTCTGCAAAGATGTTACATTGTTTTTTACTTCAGTGAATTATTCATGTAGCAATTACCTACGTAATGCACCCTGCGTTTTTCGTTTGAAATCTTAATGACATACTCATAAAATTAAAGAATAAATATTATTTGTATTTTAAAAAAAAATCATTGAACTTTTTAAATTTGTATTTTCAGTTTCAGCAATTTTTAAAATTCAAATAATAATTTTTATTCTTAAATTTAATGTCATTGTAGCATGGAATGTCTTTATTCACTATGCTTTTTTTTAGTTTGGTATATCTGTTGGTTTTAGTGTAGTCGTTAAAACGGAAACATGCAAAAATATGACTTTAACAAGCCATTACGCGAAAACTATGAGAGATAAAAAAATTTTACAAGAGTCAAATTTAGTCACATTTTGTGTCTAAAATAAGATAAAAAATATCTGGTACAAATAAAGAATAAAAAAATGGTGATGAAAATTGCGGTAGACCGCGCCCTTAACAGAACACAGTTATAAAAGTCGCCTTGCTGTCTTCTGCAGAAACCACGTACAGGACTCATATATGGGCGGAAAGTCACGTGGCTGAAATGTTTGCTGTCGACGTGGGTGGTAGGGTAAAAAATGCTGCTTACGCAACACATTCCACATCGTCACATGATGCGCACCCGCTTCGTCGCCTGCACACCACAGTTGCAAAACGTTGGTAGGAGACTTCCAGTATGTCGCAGGTGATGGACGATTCTTGCAAACATTGTATGCATTGGGTGTCGTCTGTTTGGATAGCTTGCGCGATACATTCGTGCATCTAATCTCCCGCTGCAATTTACTTCACCATAAATAAAGACCATGTCGGACAGTTCCGCCAGTGAAGTGTGTGTCTGGTTTCGCCTCATTCGTATGTTGACTCGTCTGTGAGTGGCTGTGAATAACGCATGTGCACATTTCTTGCTGGGCAATCGTTTTGCTTAAAACAGCAACAAGTTCACCTCACAAACATAACTCGTTGCCTAATAGTGAGGTGGCAAACAGTTCCCGCACCAAAGTAATTTTAATGTGGGTCAGCACAATCATTGACTGTCGTTTGCACGTGTATTTGTCATGCAAATTGAACAACTATTTTGAAACGGGATTAAGTCATCACAGCCAAAGTTTCCAATAGAAGTAAATAGCTGTCTGCCGTTAATTCTTTGAGATAAAATTATGTTACAGGTTGTAGTCTTGCATTGTGGTTGACTAAACACCAGCACAGTATGTTTGATAGAGCATAGAAAATCTATTTTGCAGGTTAAGGTCACGTACTAAAAATTTGACTTAAATACATTTTCAAAGTAAACAGAACGGTTTTCAGTAATTACCGTTGCTAAAATATGCAAAACTGTCGGAAATGTAATGTGGTTCATGAACATCAATGACATATGTTTGAGTTTTTACTGAGGAAAACCTTCAGCGGTTAATTCAATACAACATCAGTATTTGGCTTACATTTACATTGCAATAATTACGCTAGAGAAATAACATTTAGCATATATTACTAATATTTAACAAATAGCATGAGGCAACATAACACAGAATTTATCAAATAGAATATGACAACGTAACAATCAACATTCTGATCAAAATTATCTGTACACTTCAAATGCATCATACTCTTTTACAATCTCTCTAGAAAATTCATTTTGTACGTCAGGATCAACGTTTAAGTAGTAGTTTGGCATTGTAAGTTTGTTCTTGTTGTATATTCCTACGAACATTAACACAGCGTGCTTGGTAATGTGTTAACAGTATTATACTTAGAATGTTACAGAACAATCAGAAAGGTGTATTATACAAACCATGAAAAATAGAAAGGAAAAATAATTTAACATATGTTACATTCAACAAACAAAATATGACTACATTTTCACAATATTTATGAAAAGTATCATAACGCTTAAAATTCATTAAGATCTTCGGAGGTGTCAGCAGTTTCCACTATGCAATCTCTCTTTAAAATGCTCTGTGTATATCAGGAACATACTGCAGAAGGTATTTTAAATCATGAATTTATTTCGTATTAATGGATACTTGACAGCCATCACTGTAGGACTTATCACTTGGCAACGTAGGTATTCTTCCAGATGTACTCAGTCTGAAGGTACTTGAAAACAATCCATAAATGTAATGCTATATTTTTACAACACCTGGTGTTGAACTGTTGAGCTCGAACATACAATAGTTAAGACACTTGAAATGACTCCTTTCTTTTGGAACTCCTTTTCCAAGAGAGTCTGTAGACAGAGTAGACTTTTTGTAGAACTTGGGCCACAATTTCTTATACTCAATGCAGAAATTTGAAGTGTGCAACGTTGAGGTAAATTTTCCGAGGGTACCTGCAGCAACAGCACGATCATTGTATTGTTCAGGAGTGTAAACTATATCTATGCGCCGTAACTTCCTCTTGTTGACGTGAGCTTTGCCACGAAGCCTAGCCCTTTTTATCTGGTTCTGCCCAACAAGTTACACTTATTAGCCCAACCTCTTTTTCGTTACACGCAATCACTATTTTCATATTCACGTGCAGGCATATTTTTGGTAGATTATTATTAGGTTTTAAGTCACCACTCATCGACTTTATTCTAACCAACATAACATCACTCCAAATCAACAACAATTCAACAGTTATATTTCCACAGAGGTTTTATTTACTTCATGTCACACAATTTACTACACAACTGGGTTTATTTTGAAAAAAGTGTTGCGTTCCCGATTCTGTGTTTTTTTTTCGAAACTGTTGGTAAGTCATTGACTTGAGCCCTGTTCAAAATCAAGAGACTAATGCACTTCTAATTTCTTCATTACACAGCAAGATGACTTGTTTATTTTTCATAGAAAACTATGCATTTAAGGTTTTACATACACTTTCATGCAATATCGCATTTTCACATATTTGATGACTTAACCCCTTTTAAAAATAATTGATTCAATTGCAAAATGCTCGTTTACGTTTCAGTGTAAGTACACTTTACTTGTGCGGGTGTGTGACACCACAAACCACTACGTAAGTTATTTATGACGGGCGTAGCATTAACAAACGTTCTTTATGCTACGCCCGTGATATCGTTGGAGATCAAATGTCGGTTAATTAATGTCACGTAATCAACACTTTTGTTTCCATACAGTCATTAATTGTGGTTATTATTAATTAACAGACGTTTTGGTGCAGTTCACATAATCAATGTTATGAATTCTTTCGTGGTCCGACCTTCTCGCATCACCATGACATTTACTGGCTGTCTTTAAAACACGAAGCATGCTTCATAATGTGTTACTAACTCACAAAAACCTACGACTACAGAATAACACTTTGCGTGTGTACAATCGTGTACTCTATCCATTTATCACTTCCTTTGTATCGCGTGTTGACTACTTGTCAGTTTTGACACTATATATTTTAATTTTTTCTCAAATAACTGTTAACTTGAGGACGTTACGACAAGACTACCTTTTTTGTTCCTTGGAAATTTGCGCAACGAACCGTGGCATTTAATATCCATAAATTTCAATTGCAACTAATTCTATGGCGAAAAACGGCGTGACCAACCCCATAATGTAATAAAGTGACCTGTATTCGACACCTTATTTGTACAGATTGCAGATCTTTTTACTAATTAACCACACCCAGAAATTATTCAATCACTTACATTATTTTAGGATGTATTAACAAAATTCAGTTGCTGAATTCAATTTTAAAACGCTTATTTGATCCTTAGAACGTGCTCTAACGAAAAGTTAGTATTACGTAACTTTACCTCATTTTTTACCAGAAATCATCTCAAAGTTTGTAACATACTTTCATCAACAACCTGTGTGTGTGTGTGTGTGTGTGTGTGTATATATATATATATATATATATATATATATATATATATATATATATATATATATATATGAAATTTAGATATATATACACTGAGAGAAATAATTGTTTCATTATACTAAATATATTTGTTTGTGCGATGCTTGCTTCAGCTAAACAATATTTTGTTGGTATGACCAAACTTGGAGTCCTCTAAACAGATTTAATTATTTCCCTCGAACAAATTATTTATTTAAACGCACTTTGTTTGTCCCAAACGTATATTTGGCTACTATAGGATGCTGAATAAATATTTTGTGTAAACAAACAGCTTGTTACAACTTGTCAACAAATTAATATTGTTCGTTATAAGTGATTAGCTTTGAACAACATTTTTTTTCGATGAAATAATTAATTTTTCGGTCAAAACTATATTAATTTGGTTGACTTGCGGAAGGCGGCAGCGTGAGCGATAAGATGGCGAACACTGTATACCTCAACTTTCAAAATATAAGCTTGTGCGACAAGTAGGACGTCTAAACTGTTAATCAGCTTAATTCAATATCATAAAATTTTAGCTATACCAATTTCAAAGTGCAGTAACCACACAATTTTATGTTTCTTATATGAGCATTGTATTTCTAAACTGAAGCTGCGGTGCACGGCAATCATTTGGTAATATTATTTGACGTGGTTTACCTTATTGCAGACGAATAATAGTTCCAACTATTCCTATACAAATAAAAATCGCAATGTCAAAGAAGCATTTGCAGCTCAGTTGCTGCCGACCCCCCGTGGCTCAGTTGGAGCCGACCCCCCGTGGCTTAGCTGGTTCCGACCCCCCGTGGCTCAGTTGATTGAGCGGTCGGCTTTGGTGCGGGGGGGGGGGGGTTCTGGGTTCGATTCCCAGATCTGGCTGGGTGTTAATTTGTGTTTGTCCATTGGGTCTCAAAAATCGTCACTACACAAATTGTCTCACGAAAAGTGCTGGGGTCACTCGAATTAAGTCACATTAAAAGGGGGGGGGGGGCATGTTTGGTACAGTGTTGATGCGGAAGCTTCCGCATCGCCATTGCACCAAACATTTTTTTAAGAAAAAATAAAAAAAGTTGGTTAGGTCGTGAGTAGAAATCAAATCAAATCAAATCCCGCAGCGACCATCATTTTTTTTGTCTTGAAATTTCTAAATTTTTTTAAGTTTATAAAGTATAATTTTTTTAGTGCTTTCAAAATACTGCATGTGCAGTTGACATGTCCAACGAAATATTTTTATGACTAGCTAAATATTTGGCACGCCTAAAACAAATCGAGGGAACAAATTAATAATTTGGTACGAGCAAACAAATATTTCGTTGCCTCTATACAAACAAATAGTTTGGTTGATTGGAGCAACAAAATTTTTTTCTCGGTGCACTTTCTAATTTTTAAACATGCAAAATTGATAGACAACCAAACAAACATGCAGACAGGAAAGCGAGTTAATATTGCACGGTCATCCAGTACTTAACAGTATTTAAAGTTTCAGGTCTCTAGCTAATCAAGACGTTAAGTTTACAATCGGTTGCAAAATTTGTATCTAACAGATAAACACACAGACAAGAAAGCAAGTAATTATAAACATGATAAAATCTATCTTGTCGATAAAATTTTAAGTGGAGTAGGACTATTTATTAAATATCGGTGTACATATTTCCTGTCTTTGTATCACGCGATTTTTTACAACATTGTAATATAGAGTTGACGAGGAAAATAAACTAACATTAATTTCCTTCCTTTATATCCGAACCTATTTTTGGTAAGATTTGATTCCTCCGTTGAATAACGAATTCTCACTTGCACTTGTATCTTGCTTGATCAATTATTTCCAGAGGCAGATTTTCTACGTTTCCACTTAATAAAAAATTAAATGCTTGTAACTCTCAGCATTTTACTTGAGACCATGCGAATGCGTAAGTTCAATTCGCGTCGCCGCTAGTGTTGAACTAACAAATAAGCCGCGAAGAAGTTGTTGATGAGTGAACATTAACTGTTCACTGGACAAAGGTAAAGCTGTATACCAGTGCATACTTTATATTTACGTCTTGTTCCGTTATAAGTATCGCTTCCTTGATCTATACCGCCCTCAGAGACTTTCTATTTTAACCGCTACAGCGCGGAATTAGATGAAATCAGACGAAGTATACCAGTTTTCATTTGGTTTACTCAAATCTCCCGCTTTAGAAACGTACCATTTTTAAGAAGTAGTTGAATTTTGAGACTGAGTCTGCAACTAGGCAGTAGTTTAAATGTTTTGTAAGAAAAATGTTCTGATGTTTAATTTTTAATTCATCCCACATTATTACATAGGGAATCAAACATACGAGATAATTCTACGTGCTTAAACCATACTGACGAAATACAGTCCAGAGAGCCGACATTCATATTTTAACAACTATACTATTATCTAGAGTACAGACTTTCAAAGCAATAACGTTTTATTTCATTCACGTTTTGATATTGTAACTCCTTCAGGTTGAAATTCTCTGCGAAATACCATTTGAACACCTACCTTATATATTTGATGTGTCCCTGTGCATACACTAGCTGTCCCGTTGCGGCTTCGCCCGCGTGTACTATAGAAAAGAGTAACTAACTTTTAATTACGTATTAATTGATGGTGTTACTATATTCTCTATATATCTTTAATTTGTGGATCATTTGTTTGGAATGATATGTCTGTAGTGTGGGAGGGCTTATAGCGAAGGGAGTTACTCTTTTATTATATACCCACATATTAGTGGCAGCTGGAAGATTATGACGGGGCAGTCGAGTTATTTGGACTGCTGCGAACAACAAAGGTCTTGAAAGCCGGTAAGGGGGCGACAAGAGTTGGATATGGAGCAGTAATTGGAGTGAAGGGTGGGGAAAACCGGAGATCCCGCAGTGTCATCATACAGGCACAATTCCCACTATGAAAAATCCTGTTGAACCAAACGGGAATCGAACCCGGATTACAATGATGGAGTAAATTACCAAATTAATCCCTCCTAAAGCTTTGACGCGCAATAAGGGCGTGGGGAAGGAATATGAACACATATGTTAAAGACAGCTGCCAGACATGACGTATGCCGTCTGTGAATATAAGTATCCAAAATTACTTAAATTTACTTCGGTGAAATTGAAGAGACTGATTTTGGCGTAAAAAAATTTGTTTGCAACAGATTAACGCATATATGAGATGAAAGCGAGTATCACCACTAACCAATATTTTCGACAGAGTTGCTGTTTATATTAAATTATTCCACGCTGGCAAAATAAGATATAAAAAAAAATACGAAAGTCAGTATCAGCTATTGTGAAATGCGTTTGTTTCGAGAAACACATACACACCAACACACACACTCACACACCTACACACACCCAAATACACACACTCACACACACAGATATATATATATATATATATATATATATATATATATATATATATATATATATATATAATTTACATTACTAACGGTTTCTTTTTACCGTCTTCATTTTACAAACAAAATGAAGACTTTTGCTTATCAGGATAAAAATAATACAGTTCAACTGACTGGAGGACACAGTACTAACAAAAATGTAATACTATAAATTGATGAGCATTGGCCCACTATAAGCAAAACTTAACACTTCTAACATAGTACAAGTATGTATTGTTCACAGGCACTAAAGCGAACGAAATATTTTTTGTTTGGAAATTTATCCATCGATAGATAATATACATTGGATGCTATGCATGGCTAAGTAAAACATTTAACAAAATATTACATTAATGTAGCAACGTAGAAAATTCTTTGTCAAATAAAAATAACTTCATATATGCAGGGAACAAATGATTTTTCTGTTACTAATCGCATTATGTATTTTATGATGATTTGTTAAAAACCACGGCCAGAAATAAACAGTTTACCCAATAAAAATTACAATGATAAAGGTCGCTTCAGCTGTAAGTTAGTTAATCAGGAACTGTAAATAGAGTAAAGTAGAACTATGAAACTATTACTAATCTACGTATGTATTTGAAAAGTGAGTTATGCTTTTTTTTACTGCTGTGGCACATCACTCATAAAATTACTAGTCACACAATTTACAGAAATTAATTTTCACCGTAACATCTACTATGTAATTGGTTATTGGTAGGTGTCCAGCCAAAAGAAAGACATCGCGCAACATAGTAATATTAAAAATATATTTTTACAAATAATTAAATGTAACCAATCACTTTAACGAGTATGTGTTTCACCTGTATTATACCTTACCTTTAAATTACCATTGTAGACAGTTAAAAGATCGATTCCAAAATCAGGATTCTTATTTATGGCTTCATTAGTTCTTGAAGTCAATTCTTTCACGTAGCCAGCGGCATTGATAGTAAAACTATTGTCAGCGGCCCTTTAAAAATTAGGAACATATTTTCTAAGTCATAAAATAATTACAATTTATACTGTATTATATATATATATATATATATATATATATATATATATATATATATATATATATATATACATACACACACACACACACACACACACACACACACACACCTTTAGTTGGCATGTTGAAATGTAATATTTACGCCATGGAATTATTGTTTGTTAAAATAATGATTGTAATATAAAATTGTTATTTATTTCCATGAAAAAAGTTCTTTTAATTTCTTAAACTTTTTTTTTTTTTTTTTTTTTTTTTTTTCGTATTCCAGATAATCTTCTTACGACCTGAATACGATGCAATTAAGGTTTCTGCCTGGTTTGCAGCTACATTGAGCGATCTTGATCTTACAGTACGCTACCACTAAGGTCGGCAGTCGCTTACTTATCAACATGCACCATCGCCTCTACATATATGCAGGGTGCTGAACAAGCGTATTGTCTTTTGTGACTCGTCTACACGGATGCACTTACAAACGAGTTTATACTTTTATTTAAAAAAAATGCACTTAAATATTACATGCGTGAAAAATTATTGTTTTAGTGTAGAAAATGTATCGGCTTCAAACAACTGAAAAAATAAAAAGCTTATATAACAATTTCCATTCTTCCAATATATACATAAGAAACGTAAGCTGAAAATGGTAACTTATCGTCCGACGCGCAACGTGTACAAAATAATATTTCCAAACTAGACGCGTGGAGATTTTTTTTTAACCAACCCGTTCTTCCATTAGCATTTGGTTAGTTTTCTATGACCTAGCCAGGTGATACAATTGATAATCACGACCGTCGATCTTCATGAACTCTTAATTAATCACCAACATAAAATCTCTTGTTATAGACTATTCCATTTGTACTGATGTATTAACTTTTTTTATAAAACAAATATTTCGCTTTGACATATAATACTCACGTTATCGTGGTGAAACAACAAATAATTGTCGGCACAGCCAAAAATATATCGAGCAGCTTCATGATCTCTTGCTTGTTAGATATTTCACTAGCCAAAGTTAAAGATCGTAGCTGAACACACTTTGATGACAGCGTGAATTGAAGTCTTCAGATCGTCTCACAGCTTGCGATTATGTTAACGCCTTATCTCTGAATATGTATGGTTAAGTTATCAGCATCTGTAACTTCTGAAGAGTAACTATAGTATTTGATTTTTAAGAGCACTGATTACAGTATCATATAACTTTTATCAGCCGATGGCCGACTGTCCAGACTACTGAGCTGAGATTCGACCGCTATACTATATTCGACAATGTTCAATGCTCGTGACCGATGTCAGTTACGGATTAGCATTAAATGAATAATACAATTTTGCATACCCATTTTAAGAGTTAGTGAACCTGGCCCGTGAGACGTGCTGTAGCGTGGTAAGAAAACTTTTTTTCTTCTTGTATAACTATTAAAAATATTTCCAATGAGTTTATCTACGAAAAGAAGACACACTTCAAACTGTGTCCCTGTGATTTTAAAATCTCGTCTGCTAGTTAAAAACAAGATTTCCAAACTCTTCAAGAGTGTTAAAAATGAATTTTTCGCGTTGCCGAGAAAATATTAACAGTAATTTGAAAACCAAATAATTGAAAACTGCGTTGGACTTTACCTCATATTTTCCAGAAATAAAATAACAGGGTCATTACTCGAAGTCCCGTTAAAAAACCGTTTCTACGAAAACACTGCACATTAGTGTAGTACTTAGCGACTAGAGGCGATGAGGTGTTTGACGGACGAGTTATAGACAAGACTTATCGCCTTCCCCGCTTTCGTGCCTCGAACGTAAAAAAGAAGCTAGCGTCCACTAACTATTAAGGTTTTCCCTCCCCCCCCCCAAATAATATGTAAAGATTCTTTGCTCATCATATCACTTTGCCGTTGGTACTATTGTCTGTGAGCTATTCGCTATTGGCCTACCAACCATCAAAATAATAATTTGCTGGCTGTGAAGGTTGGCATCGGGCGCAGATCTAGAGTCACTAGTGATGTGCCACCGAGAGTCTGACAGGGAGAGTCGCGGAGCAAAGAGAATTTTAGAAGCAGTTCCGTGGGCGTGACACGAACTGGGGTTGTCAACTGTACTGTCATGTACAAGATTTCCAGTAGCTCTTAGGGCTAAATGAGATATCCCGTATGAACATTAGGTTTTAATGCCGTATTTCCAGCATTTCAGAGTTTTCAGTAATAAAAACTAATAAATAGTGCAAAATATTATTTGATAGAAACTTTAACCATATACTTACTAATAGTATTCGTTGAGGCTACGTTATGAACTAAAGCTACTTATAAATATGTCAATGTAAACGATAGTTTCCCAATACAAAATGTGTGTCACCTCTGCATAAACACAAACTGTGAAACACTATGAAGCCGATCTGCAAATGTGGACATAGGCAATAAAACAAGCTAAAGCCAAAATATTTTTTGAAAAAATTCAGGATCATTAGCTACTACGTTAGACGTCATCTACCAGCAACCAGGCCATCGAAACAGACCATGGGAGTTAGCAAACCAATTAGTCAAGTTTGAAACTTTTTAAAGTCAACTTCAGTTATTGTAAAATACTACAACTAGCGACAGTAGCATATTAAAATTGTTTGTATTTAGACAAATGAAGAACATCTCCCAATCAGAGTACTTAAATTTAAACCGTAGTACCCTCCCTACAGTATTGTTATTACAGTGAATTTTTATTGATTTTACATTGATTTACCTTAAAACATAACCGTATCTATAAGAGTGCCGCTGCCTTCAATGTGACACAACTGCAGACTAGGGTTATATTACCAAAGCTTCTTGTTTCACCACGGTTATGGAAATTCCAGGTTTGTCGGTCTTCGTTGCAGAGACAGGCTACTCAGGGAAGTCTATTGCCAAGTGTAAGCTTAATTACACAGAAAGCTCGGTGTCATTAATTTAACAAGATACTATTTCTGCTCCTAGTTGAGCTGGCATCAAAAACGGGGCTAAGTCGGGTGACTTCATTTCCAGCTTAGAACGCTTTCGTGATTACGGAAGTGATTTTTTACGAACAAAAGCTGAACTGACAAACATTATTAGAAATAATTTAACGTAAACCCAGATAGCATGTAAGCTAACGCAAGCTTGCATTTCACTTGATTTTGGCTTGCTCACGAGACTTGCTGCAAGCCTCAATATAGCTTGTTGCAAGCTTGCTCAGAAGTCTTGCTGCAAACCTGAATCAAGCTTGCAACAAAGCTGTATTTGACTTTAATTGGACTTACATAGCAAATCTGGTCATGTGATAAGCTGAAAGCTTCCTGTCCTCTGTGCTAAGCTGATATTGCATTTTAATTTTTCTTAGCAATCTTATTTCATAAAATACTTTCTAATTGCCCATCAAAAAATATCGAACTTAATATTAACTCTGTAAATGAACAAGCACTTTAAAAAGTTTCATTGTTTTATATGCTAGCTAAAACAACTATTAAGATATTATGCATAACTACAAAGTAAATAGATATCCTTTTAACAACACTGCTGTGAGTAAATCCACAAACCTCAGCATTTCCATAACAAAGTTCATTCTCTTACAACCGAATCGCACCACGCCTCTTGTGTATTGCCATGGTCCAGTGGTTAGCACACTTGTTTTGAAACCAAAGGTCAGTGTTTTAATCTTGGTACATAAACCAAAATTTACTGTCTGTTAGTAATTAACATCGTCAGTCGACGAATAAGAAATATTACTGGTGTAAATTTGAATTAAAGTGAAAAAATTGCAGATAATAAAATTTTGTTTTATTCTTCAGGCTTGCAAATTAAGCTTGCAGCAGGGTTGCAAACTATTCTTGCCGCAGGCTTACAAATAAAGCTTGCAGTATGTTAGAAATGTGTAAACTAGGCAACTTGCAGCAGGATTGTAACAACTTAATAGGGTTGCCATTTACTGCTTGCTGCAAGGTTACTGGCTAGCCTTCACAAGCTTGCAACAATGTGTAGCAAGTTTTTTTCTATCTACGGAGTGATTAATCTCTTTGTCTTCCATAGCTTAAATTAATTTTGTTACCGTGTAATTTTATCAACCCCTTGCCATCTCCGGTGTAAGCAGTGTGTGAAATCGACCCTTACCTAACTCGTCTATATAAGGAGTTCTATTATCTCTTAAACCTAAAAGTAACTTACAATGGGACAGCGCAAAACTATAGTAATAAGAACCTCGTATGCAGGGTGGCCACATCGGTATCCACGATATTTTAATAGAGACGGCTTTATTAAAAAAAATCGACTATTGGTTTGATTCCCTGTATGTTAATTTCCATCTTCAGGTTCGTTGTCTAATTACTGTATCAAAATTTCTTAGTCATATTTACGGCTTAGACCAATTAATGGTTTTCCGAATATTTTTTTGAAATTTCTGCATTTTATGATTGTGACTTGCTTAATTTAGCGAATTTTCTGTCTACTAGTAGTTTTTATAAATGAATCGCAGATCGACTTAGTAACGGCACGGAGTTTTCGTTACCTGGCTCTATCATAACAATATGATGGAAGTGCTTGAATAAAATTATCTTAGACTTTGAAGCTTAAAATAGGGACGCACATGCAAGTATACTGAAAACGATAATGATACACGCTTACATCTATATCTTATACGACTTCATATTTTCTGTTTTCTTTTTAATAGTTGCATTCATGCATGGAAACATGTAAGGTGTACAATTCATTGAAGAGATTTTGGTCTTCACTTAATATCTAGATATATAGTACAAGTGAGGGGTGACATTACGCTATGTGAGCTAGAGCATCGCCGGAATGAAGTGGCAGGTGAAATGGGAGATCCCCGAGAAAACCTGTCAACCAGTGGCATTGTCAAGCACGATTCCCACATGAGAAAATCTCGGGATCGGCCCCGTCGAGAATCTAACCCAAAATGCGTTTGTGGGACTCAAAATGTACGAAGTTTATTTCATGCAATATCGTTTTCATTAATAGTTGATTCTTTTTCGTATGATATTTCCAGCACTCAGTTTTGTCAGTAGGCTGTTTATAACCAAGTGAGCTCTTTTGAAGGATTATGTTTGTAGTTAGTTTCTTTGTTTCCACCGCTCGACAACGTTAATAACTGGATGTGACTAACCAACACAATGTTAACAATTTCGCACTTATAGAAAAGTATTGTTTTTGGTACAATACTTCTGTTAAAATAGGTGACAACAGTCCAATTAGCTTTTCGTTACTGCCTGGATAGTCCCTGTAACAATCTGTTCTGTAGAAGGAGTATAGAGCATATTTATTTTACAGAAAATATTGTTACTTCTACATAACAGATTGTTGTAGGAACAATGCATGTAGTATCGGCAACCACGCTGGACTTTTGACCCTATTTTAACAGAAATGTGGTACCTACAACAATACATTTTCTTTTAGTGCATGTCTGAAGCCACAAAATTATTTAATTTTTTGTAGTTAAACATGTTGGATTGACCATAAAAAATGCCCAGTTTATCATGAATGGCCTATAGGAACGGCGCGAATATGACCGGAATAAATGGGACCATGTAGATTCTTAGCTGGAGTAGTGATTCTGTTGGAATTGTTTATGTCAAACTCAGGTGTGTAGTTTGTTTCCAGTTAGGTGAATACTCGTGAAGGTGTGCTTGTCAAAAATAGTAACTAAGAAGTTATATTAAACTTGGAACGTTAACTTTGGGTTAGGTGATTTCACTGTGTTTATAATTTACACCAATAGACCATGTTCACATGATATTAACATGAGTTGGAAAGATACACAATATATTCTAACGGATAATTTAATCAACTTTCTCAAAAGTTCCTACTTTATCGTGAAAAGCCTATAAAAGAATTTTGGCTCGATTTTTCTTGCAATTATTTAAATCAATAAATTAACTATCTGCTAGTCTAAATTAATAACTCATTCTGCCCTGGACACAGTGCAATTTACACAAATTTTTCACGGCTTTAGTTCATTATTCTAATTCCGTAACGGAAGGAGCAAGCACTGACTTATCGTTTTCATGTAGCATGTAGGTTGTGGCCAGAGTTTCGCCTAGTCAGAAGTTCATGCTTTCTGAGTAGATACCACAGGGTGCCTGTAGGTATGAGTGCTTAATTAGAGTTAATAATTAAAATATTACTTTAACACTGTGAATAGTAACACTTGTCTAGCACATTTCAGAAGCATATTATTGGCATGTCTTAAAAGTTCGTTCAAATGGTAGCATGTTATAGAATTTATCTCGAGTAGTATAAATTCGACAAATATTATTGCATGACTGGGCGTAGTTTTTTTGGAAAGACTCCACTGCGTTGTAAATGTCTGTCAAATAAAACTAAAGAGTATAGGAAACTAAAAATACAGGGAATGATTTAGTCAACAAGACACGTACACAACATAAAAATTACATCTATTGAATCGCGTCAAGTAAAACAATGACAATCAAATAAGAAAAATAATAAAAAAATTACCTTATCAGACGATACAGATTTTAGGCCTGCTTTGGCAAAAGAACAGACAGATAAAATATAAGAACCACAGAAATATGACACGCAAGTGATTTTTGGTGAAAAGAATTCTGCAACAACTTGTTTCAGTGCCTTACGTTCACACCTGCAACACTGCTTCGTAGTTATTAGTAGAATATAATTGGAAAGAGGCATGGCTCAATTGACTGCACCAACCATATCAATGTTACTGCGACACCACACGTCCGTGATTTGCAGGTAGGACTCCGATACGCCGACAAGTTAAAAACTTCCACTCACTGACCATGAAACAGAGAAACATATGTGCACATAATACATTGAAACAAATTGTTGCAGAATTGTTGCATCAAAAATTACTGAATCTAGTACGTATCCTGTTAACTGAAGCATACCCTGCTTATTTGCGTTTTCCTATACTTTTAAGTTTTGTTTGACAAACATCTACATCACGTTGGATTTTGTCCAAAAAATACGTCAGTTCGACCAGTATTGCTATAGAGGCCCGGAAATATCGCGAGTTCATGCTGACTGGACTGACTCTGTCTCTCTCTGCTTTCAGACACTTGTTCATCGGCTGCTGCTCCAGTCAGAGGACGTTCACGTGAACTAGAATTGGAAACGTAACTTATGTTTGACGTAAGTAACGAAATTTACATCCCTAATTATGGCTAATTTAAGCGTGTGATCAATCCATATTGTGATCTTGAAATGCACTCATTTACAGTATAGTACAATATTGGAACGTATGTAACCACACATGAGCACTTACAATAAAGTATTTTAGAACTTTAATGAAGAAATTATTTACAACATTTTAAACTCTTAATCCAGCGAAGATCGAATATCAATCATAGGGACAATTATTTACAACGGAAATATTTGTCTGTTTGTTATGCTTCAATATATCATGCCCATCTCTGACGATCATCTTTTGACAATGGTAGGTCCCAATATGCCTGGGCCAATTATTTACTCTGTTGTGCAGCTGCTAAATAGTTTTATTCGTATTTAAACCAATACGTAGTAACTATCCTTCATTCATATAATTCGCAGGTCACTTAGCTGTTTTGATAGTACGGTTGCACGAAGGTTGTCGCGATTTTCCAATATCTATAACAATCATGCTCTGGTGTGACATAAAAAACTAGAAAGCGAGTAGTTTACTTTCAGTACTGACCTTAACTTAGAAATGTGGTAGTATCGATAATAACTACCATTGTATATGAAGTGAGATATCTTTGCATACGTACATAATCTATTGTTGGCCAATGTAGATCACTGGAAAATAATACAGAGGCAGTTGAATACCTGCCCGCTAAAGACATAAATTTATATTTATTTGAAGACGCAAGAAAATATAATAATGAAACAATCAATGAAAGTACAAATCCTTGGTCTAGTAGAAACTCCAATCCTGAGTCTTGCCTAAGAGTGCCTTGCCTGCCCTGGATATGAGGGTTAAACGGATGAGGGGTCTCTGGAAATGTACACTTTGTAGTAAATAGTCCATACACGTACTAGAAAATCTAAAAGTTCGATGAATTTTTAATTGCGCAATAAAATGTACCAATAAAAGTTACTTGATTCAGTCGATTCTAACATGGATCAAATACCAACGTACCACTGCAGCAAAACTTGCAGTACCTTCATGTAGAGGGCTGAAGTGATGTAACAACTCTTCGTCTTACGTTTTGTGTCTTTGGTAACACACGAAGTGAGGAAAGCCTGACCCTAATAGTGTCGAATAGCCTAAGGAGTAGATATACTGTAAGGATTCGGACAAAAAATGGTCATAGCGACATCAGGCAGCAAAGTTACATCAGAAGTTCGAATGCACGCATTTCGCTATTGCAGCAGTCATTCACGTGTGAATTCATTTTCGGTAGGGCGATTTTGACAGCTTTGTTCAGTCATTCGTTTACTTGCTCAACACTATTGATTGAGTTCCTGATATATTTTATAAAAATAATTGCCTATTATACTATTGCTTACCAAAAAAATATTTATACTTAGTTTGAACAAGTCGTGTATTTCATACCCGCAAATTGCCTGTCGTCCGGTTTGCAGCTGAGTGCTCCAACTCCCCCCTTCCCCTTTTGTGTAGTGTTAGTCTTCGTGTAGTGGTTTTTACACAAGACACGCGCCTTAGGTCTGAGAGAAGGAAGAGTGCGTCCTGCACTCTGCTACAGTCATGACAATCTCTCTGTGAAGTCTGCACGAAGCTGTCTACTGAAGCCTTTCTACTATCTCAAAGTACACCCTTTCTTTTGCAAAGTGGCAACACGACTTCCACGTCTCCTTCACCCCACGTACCCCTCTTGAATGTAGGCAGATCTTTCGAGGTCAAGGATGCTCCGAGAGGCGCACTTTTAGTTCATTTTTTTATCCGTTAACTAGAGATCTATTCATATAATTTAATTCACGGAATTCTGCGATAGCTCCTCAGTAATAACTAACAAGACTTTGGTGATTATACCAACCGTTAACAGCAAACTAGATGTATAGCAGTATTAACTCAAGGCAATTCTAAAAAATAAATAAATAAACAAATAAAAGAAACCCCTTGTCATATGTAACAGACAATTCAAGCAGATTTGTAAACCACAAAAAAAAAAAAGAAGAGTTGGTAACGAAAAAACGTAAAAAGGCTATAACTGGCACGTAGCCTTTAAATGTAAATAAATAATATATATTGTAATTACTGTAATTTAGGTCAGGGTAGTCGTAGAAAGTCAGTTGAAATTGCATTGTGATTAGGATTGTTTGTTTTATGGGACACAATTGCAAAATTATGTTTAAAGTAATTAATGTGTTATTTAGTTTTTTGAGTACTGGTTAGAGGCACAGTATGACCAGAGGATTGTGGCATTATGGCACGGCATATTGACGCTTAACACAGCAGGGGAGGTAAAGTTAGGAAAATATGGGGTGAAAGCGAGCGAACAGCCTTGAGCCGATGAGGGACACGCGGCTTGGATCCTGAAAATTAGGGAACCGATGAGAGGCGTGGCTACGCGCACCCCCCTGCTGTGCAATTTAATATTAACATTATAATCATTCGTCAGAAATTTATCAAATTTTGTTAATAAGTTCAAAGGGATATTAATGTTAATGAGTTTGAATTTTAAAATGGTGCAATAAATTAATACGGAGGAATGTCAGGGTTTGTTGTCGTCGCCACCCATGAGAGACGCGATTGGTTGAAAGTTAAAATGGGGGCGGTCCTAGGAGAGTTCGCCACGTAGGCGCGAAGGCGAAAGTTGAGGGGGACTCCGGTGGCGACCTCCGCGAAGGGTGGACGCGTCGCGAAGAGCCACCGCGGACGTTTATGGAAAGCCAGGAGAAAAGAGAATTCTGCTGCAACCTTCACGAAGGGTGAACGCGTCTCGCGGGTCAATTTGCGGTAATTCGCGGGAAGTCGCGATTAATATATTTAGCATGATAAGCAATATAGCATATACTCTCTCGTGAGACTGACGGAACAAGTTTGGAGTTTCTAAAGTATCTAAAGACATAAACTGCTGGTGTTTTAATCAATAATAGATCCGCACACAACATTACGAGAGAAAGGAAATATCAAGGTCTTCAGTTATGTTGAAAACTAGTTTGCTGTTTATTTAAGACAAAAATCTTACCGCTTCACGTAAATATCTATTCGTATGTCTATGTTTCGTTCAGTATACTTTATGTATCATATAGAAAATATTAATTTTAACAACACTCTAAAACCATGTTGTAATAGCGTAGGTTCAAAAAATCCACTGGCATAAAATCTGTGTATGTATGTGTGTGGTAAATATGCCTGTGTGTGTTCAAATTACTGTGGCGTTATTGTACGCTCATGAATTCCAACAATCATGTCACTTTAATACTAGATAATTTATGAAACTTTCCAACATTTAAGTTATTAAAATAACTTTCCCTTTTAAACAACCCATATAAAATTCAAAAACTTTCTCAAGGAGTTTAAAAACCTGTTCTTTAAAAAATCAAGGTCATGGTAAGCATATGAATTATACTTTGCAGGTATTGTTGTTATGTAATGTACTTGTAAACATTATTTACCGGTACATAATAATTGTTTAATTAATGTTCTCTTTGTATTATATCATGATAAGAAGTAAATAAAATAAATTATTCGTTGTATAATATTTTCTTGTACGTCCAACCAGATTAGGACATTTATGTTATTAAATAACATTGCCAGTGTAACATGTTCAAGTACTAAAAATTTAAAGAATGTACTGTGTAGAGAAAACCAAAAGTTTGTTAGCGTTTAACGTCGCACATTTAATAATAATAAAACAATAATAACACTAATAATCGCACTTTGGTTATCAATTCTGTGCCTATTTCCACATTGCTTTTGAGATCTACCACAGGCGGTTATTATCTGAATGCGTACCACGCAATGCGTTACTCATTATTTTACATGGTGAGTTCCCCAGGAAGCCTATTAAAATGCCACGTGTAAGCAAATTATGTTTTTACAATTGAATGGTGTTATGCAGTAGGCATTCAAGCCACAAACGTAATGAACATATAAAAAAAAAACTCTTAAATTATAATATATTAAAACTTCAGTAGCTAAGCAACTGCAAACATAGGTACGGCATTTTAAAGCGCGACCTATTAACAAAATAACAAACAATGTTAAAGTTGCAATTGTTTATGTACTAATTTATTAAATGTGGGACGGTCTCTTTCTGCATAACACCAATAAATTCAACATAATTTGCTTACGTGAAAACATGAAAATAACTCAGTTGAATAATTACTACGCTCAATTAATATCTTCCTCACACCAGCTCCAAGGTTATTCGTGGTGCAGCGTTTTCCTCAGGACCAGGAGGCATGAACTGAACCTCGTCAGCTGGAGGAGGTAGTAGTGGTTCTCCACGAGCAACCGCAATGTTGTGAATCACAGCACATGTAGGGATTGCCCTGGTGGTTGTGTGGAGGCCAGTGACCCTAACATGAAAACCGTCGTTTCCACATTCCGAACAGCCTTTCCACGGCGTTCCTGGTCCTCTTATGCCCTGCAGCGAAGAGGTTTTCTGCAGCTGTTGCTGGGGCCAGCAATGAAATTATTAGAAATGTCAGCTGAGGGTTGCCATTGTCCCCCAGTTGTATTCCAGGCACAGTGCGGTTTACGAAACTAGTTATCATCCAGCTACTGAAAATACTCGAGTCGTGAGTACTGCTTGGCTACCTAGATACAATGCCTAGGATACGTAGTTTGGTCCTGCAACGATCTATAAATTCAACGGACCTATGATACTGAACACCACAACAGTGAATGTGTTCATAAGAACATTTTGTGTTTGCATAATTTCAAACAAATCACTTACTTTGGTATTAACAATTTTGTACCCAACAAAATTTATACGTACAACTATTAAGATAAAACGATTACCTGGTGCACATCTCAGCAAACATACCTGAACATTAAGAGACATGTATCCTTTCCTATTGCGGTTTAGTTTTACAAAATTACAACCTGGACTAATAATTGCAACGTGGGTGAAATCAATACAGCCACTTACACCAATAAACCCATCAGTCACGTAGAATTGCCTATCATTGTTTTACAATTAGAAAAATGCACAAACTGCCATTTTGAGAGGCCCGAAAATCTTGTTTCTAACAAGCTTGCTGGATTTTTGAAAACATAGAAGCACAGTTTCAAGTATGTGTTCTTTTCGTAGGTATACATAATATGAATAAGTTAAGCAGCTTCGCGTTAAAAATAATACGCGTGATATGCTGCAATGCCATCAATGGGCCAGTCCAGGACTCATATTAATATCGCAACTTATTAACAACCTTCATGAGTGGGCGCACTGGCAATCTTCTCCAATCTCCGTTAGCGGCAGCAACACGTAGCGCTGTCGTTCCACGGCGGTCTCCTTCATGAAACGAATACGTTTCTAAACTCCATGTCCGAAATGCCGACAAGGACGTTCTATGATGTTAACGATTTTTGACACGTTCAAGCAAATCCAAGTGATCACCGAATAACCTTGACGTTGCTTACTCCATCATGCAAACATGCAGCTGGACTATTTTTTACATAACTTGTGATACTACCACATCAATATTTTAGAGGTAAAAATATACAGTGAAAAATTTTCGACACGGTAATCAAAGATTTTAATACGTTTGTTGCAATGGGAGTTTACAATAAGAATATATTTGTTTGAGACATAACCCATTATTTATGTTTTGTTGACCCAACTTTTTTAATGACAAAGTACAAAAAAACAGACAAAAGCAACAAAGCATGGTCAATGTCGTATGTCCCCAAACCAATACATTCTTATGGTAATCACAATAAATGATCATAATATACAGATAGCATACATCCCGATTGTAACTCTCACCCCAAATATTATTCACCTTTGACTACAGCCACCCTACCAATTTAAATGTAGAGCCAAACAATTTAAATGATTGTTTCATAGCAATTGGCTCCATAGAATTAAAGCCATTTTTTTCTAATAGTCATCCGTTATCATGGACTCGTAAAAGCAGGCTTCTGGTTGCCTTATTTCTCACCGCTTACTTTTCTTAAATGTAAGGGTTCCGTCAACAAGGCTCCATTGCTGGAGATTCTTGTATTTTAATCAAGGTGTGCGTTTTTTTTATTGAAGGACACTTTCGTCCTAAGGGAAAGTCTCTACATACGACTCTCTTAAGTGCCTAAGGAACTAAATTTCTGAAAAATCTCGAATTCAATTTTAAACTATGCTTGCCCCACAGACATTTAAAACATGACGATAGCCGTCTTAATTAAAGTTAATTCGACGATTCATTGAAAACGCTTTCAACATATTTTCATTTCTCTTCACCTCCTTAGGCGTCGAATTTCGAAAAATCATTAAATCCCTTTTCAGGCACTCACGTTAACATTATCTATGAGAAAAATAACGTCGATATCTCGATATCTAAAAGTTAATTGGGGTCGATATACTGGGTGTATCACCTATGAGTCGTCAGGTATATTAACGCTGGTGTTCGTGCGTGTAGTCACATTATGTTGTCTGTTTTGTGCAGAGAGCAGTTGCCCAATGAAAACATATGACCGTCTCCATCATGTGCCGTCCCGATTAGTGGAGAAACGTCATTTTGTTGGTCTGTGTATGTTAAATCGTGTATAATGTTTAACTTAAATCCGGCAATCTTTAAGAGGTCGTAACATCTGTAGGTAGCGACATGAACTTCAAGAATATGTATGACATGTGAACGGAAAAGCTGTATGTATGTTAACATTTGTGCCAGTGGCGAGCAAGGAGCACGTTGATGTCGCGTACCGGACAACGATGATGTTTGGAGGACATGTGTAGGTTTGAAGACCAGCGACAAACGCAGTCAAGGTGGACACAAACCAGTCACGTTCCATTACCGTACGTTCTGCGCGTACACATGTATTCAACGTCGGAAACAACAGACACGACTATGGTTATCAGTATAGATGATTAGAGATGATGGTTTATCGCGGGAAAATGTGACTGTTTACAAGGTTTCAATGTACGTTCAGCATATGAAAAGCCCACTGGCTTTTTCCTGTACCCTATTTGAATTAGCCAATAAAAATACCACTATTGTAAATTGTGATGCTTGTTGTTGGTCTGCATATATAACCCAATAATACATGCGGCGAGAAACTACTGCATTTTCAAGGATATGTTGGCACGAAACATTTTTGTGATATACCATCATCTCTAATGATACATTGCGAAAAAATGTTTTGCCAACATACCCTTGAAAACGCTGTACACTTAATTTAGTTAATTGCAACACATATTATTGGGTGATGTACGTCTGACACAACGTAGCTGCCTGGAGACCAACAAGAGACATAAAATATTACATTAACGGAATTCCTATAGGTTCAGTCAAATAGGGCAACAACTCTACGTACAAGCTACAAGTGGTAAGCTGAACGTGCATTAAAATCCAGCAGACAGTTAAGTTTACCCGCGATAAACTATCATATCTAGTTATGAGTGATTGTTGACAATATCAGTGCGTTATATCCAGTTGTGTTGGATGGTACTGGAATGGTTCACATTGTCAATAGTATGTGGTTTACTGTAGGAAAATGCAGTGGCTAGGCAGAGAGGCATTCATAATGTATGCTGCAAAGTATCCAGAGCGCTCAGGAGACATCCGTGTGCAGACACGTTTCGGGCAGTTGTAAAATGGGCTTGCGATACTGACGATTTGCGACCACCAAAGCGTTAACGCAGCCGGCCAGTCCACGTATGGCCACTTTGCTGGATGTGGTGGCCACACACGCACACACAAGTTCACGTATGGTCGCTAAACACCTACACATATCGCACATCGGGCGCATCGCATTTTTAAGAATGTGCCTATGCACCCGTGCCACAGACAGATGCACCAGATTCTTACGAAGGTGGACAAGACCAATCGGCTGGCATTCTACGAGTGAGGATTGAATCAGCTAGTGAGATTTTTTTAAAAATATATTCTATACAGACACGGGTATCAAACCGCAAAAAAATATCCATTACTCGGCATCCGCCAACCTCACTGGCTATGTGATCAGTACAACCAACATCGGTGGAACGTGAATTGCTAGGATGGCGTAGTTGGAAAACAACTTGTTGGTCCCCACTTTTTTTTTTAAGGAAGGTGTCCATTTCAGCAGAATGTACTGTCCGCGTACCAGCTCTGATTCTTTAGCGTGTAGGTATTTTTCTTCTTAAACTTCATGTACGCTACAGTAACACTTATCAGACACACGCCATAACTTACAACGTTACTACGGCTAGCATGTGCGTCACTTGATGTTGGGCCTCATTGTGTTATTTATATACTTACGGGCGTAAAACACATACCCACCAGGTACTCAGAGCTGGCGCGCGGACAGTTCGCCGAGCTTGTTCAGAACGATCTGCCCATTCTGCTAGAGGATATTAACTTTGCAACTATGTGGGTACAACAGGATTGTGCCGCCTGCCATAACTGCACGACAAGCTGTGAATGATAAATTTCCTAACAAAACAATAGGCTCATGTTTTGATATTTCGTGGCCAGCAAGATCACCCGATCTAACTCTCCTGGACTTTTATTTGTGGGGAACAGTGAAGTACGTGGTGTACGCGACATCACATGTTACCCGTAAAGACATAAAAACCGGCATCAGAGTGGGATTTTTGTTGTACTTAATAACTCGTCAAGTGTACGACAAGCCACCACTAGCGTCCGTTACAGATTGTAACGCTGTCGGGAATAAAAAGGAGGTTTGATTGAATACTTACTGCCTTAAAAGGAACACTAAAAACAATACTGGTAACTGGTTGTGTTGTTAGAACGCTCTACTATTTTATGTTATTTTCATCAATTTAACATTCCAATCATTTGGCTGTTGCTCTCTTTACGATGTAAGGTACTGTGCACATGTGTTGTTTTGTTGCTTATTTCATATTTAAATAACAGTCCCCCACGGCTTTGCTCGCGAGTATTATTCATAACTGATAATATTTACTTTAATTGACAAACCTCATTTGTACACCAGATTGGTACTTCAGTCATCAAGTGTTAGAATGACAAAGCTGCTAGTTGAGCTAACTCTGCAGCAGGATAAGTAGCTATAGCTGTCCATGCGAAAAACAGTCTTAAGTTAGTCCCTGCCACTAACAGCAACTTCACCTGGGCCTTATTTATAGCACTGCAAAGTTGACGTTGTGGAGTAGATATATACTCTTAAACGTAAGAGTTTAATGAAATGAAAAACGGCTGATTTATCCTGTGTACAACCATTGAAGTTTAATGCCATTAGAAAGTTTTCGTGTGAAAAAGTTTCGCGGAAACGTGTTTGGTGCCCCAACATTGTTATTAGTGTGATGATATATGTGAGCTGATGTTGTCGAGGAACCTTAGTGGAAGGTGAGCTCAATAACCCATTTACGTCTTTTAAACGACTAAATGCTTATTGCACTAATTCGATCTGCCTTGAATTTTTTTGAGTGTCAGAATTGAACGTTTGCACGCAGCTTTTAACGAAATTCGAGCCCAGAACCTGAGGTTCAAACAACTGCTTAACGTAACATCGAAATAATTCATGGAAACAAATTTAATTTTAAAAATAAAAAAAAATATTACGTCCTGGGTTCATAGAGGTTGTACAACACCGCGTCTCGATAGGTTACTGTTGAGTGAAACTCCAGTATATTTTATTTCTCGCTGGTCGTACTTACTTTTCGGATCGTCTGCTTTGAAAGAATACAAACTTAGTTTTATTCTTTATGAAGTTATCTTATGCAGTCTAAATCTTACGTACAGTATTTTTAATACTTACGTAAGCATCACTCTGACGCGAACAACACCTCAGTATCTCTACTGGAAAACAAATTTCGTGCTTTTTCACACTTTTGGGTGTCAAATTTCGAAATAATTTAATTTCCAATCTTAGACATTTGTATAAGTATCCAATTGAAGTGCAGATCACGACTGTAGCCCGTTCAGTCGAATCAAAATAGGTCATTTATTAAAAAACACATATGACCCTGCACAGTACTGAGAGTTCGAATTTCAAAAAATCTTTAAACCGTTTTGCAATAATTTCTGTAATTATCCTCCTGAAGCAAAAATTTACTTTATATCTCGACAGGTTCCATAGATATCGAGGATTTATCTAAAACGCATTACAGGTCTTTTCACCTCCTCAGAGATTGAATTTCGAAAAACCCTTGAATCACGTTTCAGAATACTTAACTGGTGTCTCGTGGACGTGAAAAACATGATGATAGCTTGCTGGGTTCAAGATATACCGACGATTAATTAAAAACACAATTCGTCACTTTTCACCCGTTTTTCACCTGCTTAGATGGAGAATTCCGAAAATTCCTGAAAATACATTTAAGGTATTTGATGAAGCATCTATCTAAAACAAAAATCATGTCGCTATATAAAAATGAATGGGATATATATATATATATATATATATATATATATATATATATATATATATATATATCGAATGTGAACCGAAAACACGTTTTTATCTTTTTTTTAACCTCTTTGGAGCCTAATTCAGAAAATAAATTTAATAGTATTTGGGATATTTACAAAAGCATCAATCTAAAGCAAAGATAAATATGATTTCTCATTTGGTTCGATAGATGTGAAGGAATAATCGAATTCACGTATTTCACCCCGTTGGTTAAAGAATTTCGAAACGTCTTGGAGTCCTGTTATATAAATTTGTATAAGTAACCAATTAAAGAAAAATCACGACGATAGTCAGTTGTGTTTCAGTGATATAAATTATTCATAAAAAGCTCATTTCCCTTTTTTATTGCTGGGGGGAGGGGGGAGCATTTTAAAAAACCCTAAAACTTATTTTTGGGTATTTACGTAAGCTTTATTTTGAAGTGAAAACCAAGTTTCTATCCCAAAGGGTTCGATAGATATCGATTGTTATTCGGAAACACATTTAGGGTATTTTCACCCCCTTAAATGTTGAGTTTCTAATCATCTTAAATTGGCATATATAATTTTTTTTTGTTTCCTAGTAAAGTAAAAATTACGATGATGGCCGTCGAGTCCGTGCTCTAACGACGTTCTTTGGAAATATATTTCACCTTTTTTCACCGCCTTAGATGTCTAATTTCGAAAAATCCCTTAGTGCTCACCTAAGAACTGAGGGGAACCCGCACAAAAATTTTCACGATTCTAGGTTCAGAGGTTTGCGCTGCAGTTTGATATGTCAGTCAGTCACAGTCAGTCACAGTTAGTCACAGTCAGTCAGTCACAGTCAGTCAGTCACAGTCAGTCACGGTTAGTCACAGTTAGTCACAGTCAGTCACAGTCAGTCAGTCACAGTCAGTCAGTCACAGTCAGTCACAGTCAGTCACAGTCAGTCACAGTCAGTCACAGTCAGTCAGTCACAGTCAGTCTCAGTCAGTCTTGTTAGTCAGTCAGTGTTCTTTTATGTACAAAGTGTTAAGTTACATGTACCGGCAGTGTTTGCGCATTTGGGCGTACAATAACGATAAAGGAGCCGTAGTACTTATGCACGAAATAATTATTCTGTAGCTACATTAAAAACACATATTAACATGAGTAACCGAATAATTCACGGCAGTAAAATACTGTTCGCGTGCCAACTCTGAGCCCCTGGCGGGTATGTGTCTTTGCCCGAAAATATATAAATAACACAACGACGCCCAATATCAAGCGACGTACATGCTAGCCATAGTAACGTCGTAAGTTAGGACATGTTTGATACTGTGTCACTGTAAGGTACATGAAGTTTAAGAAGAAAAATTCATACACGCCAGATGCTCAGCTGTCGCGCGGACAGTACGCAACAGAGCCGTTTGTCTTTCTCCTTTGAAATCTGCAACGACACACACGCCATTGTTGTCTGGCACGCAACGCCATGCGGATGATGTGTTTGTCAGTTAACCCTTTCGCATGTACAACATATATTTTCATGCATTGTAAGAAATATTAAATAAATCTAAAATTATAGGTACAATTAGTTTAATTTTCAGGAAAAAGTACATAAACATGATGTATTTTAAAATATTATTTTTTTATAATGTACTTCGCAATATCCATTTCGTCAGTGATCGTAGACAAGTACATCTCAAAGGCGCTGCGTACTATTTGTGGGAAGATTCCAGGATTAGTGTTGTAAATTTTCTTTACGTAATCTTCCATACGTTCCACCGGCCGATCACTGAATGTGATGTTTCCCAAGGACCTAAGCAAAGACAATACAATAATTATATTTCTCAGCACTACACTGAATTAGGAAATCAAATACGGCATATGCAAACAATACGTAAAAATCACGTAAAAAACGTTTAGTATTGTAGTGTGTGAGCGGCTGGAGAAATTGCTGATATCTGTCCAATATAAAATCATGTCCTTAGCACATTTTACACGGCACAAAATCTACGTGTAACTCGTGCTAAATGCTGATCTTACAAAAGAATTTCTAATGCAAGTTGGATTTTGTACAAAAGCCATGCGTTACTTTAAGCCTAGTATTCACTGTTATTAATTCTCTATCCAACGCCTTATATAACTCTGTTCATAGACGTTGAGTGAGAAATCATAACAGAATTCTACAGCAAAACGTCTGTGTTGTGTAAGACACTGTTACTTCAGTGATGAAACTATCAAGATAGAAGGCCACCTTCTTGTCTGAAAGACTTTATCACCTAGGAGGGGGCGAATGTAGTAGAAAATTTGATTAGACAAACTGACAATTTGTAACGTTCTGCGAAATGAAGCCTAATACAGGACATTCTATTAGCATAGCACCAACATAACAGAGTGGAGGAAAACTTACTTTATTAACGAATAACTAGTTCTCAAGGTCACGTTATAAAATTAATTATTAAATACCCACTGCATTTTTCCAAGCATATAAACAAGAGAAAATTTATTTTAACAGAAAAATTATTACATAATTTTTTTACAGGTCCATCCCATGCCGCTAGGTTATTTTTCGCAATTTTACCCTCTATTATTAGCATAGAGCTGTCCACAGAACAATGAGGAGCTGTCAGTGATCCAATACGGAGAAGCATAAATTAAACAAGGATTCAAATAATACTGCTTCATAAATTATTTGTTTTTTACTTGTCCATGTTGCTCTGAATATAAAATATGCGTGCTTTATGTTAATATAAGCTAATTGATGATTTATCTTCACAGATGCTATTTAATCAGTCTCATAAAACGAGAGAACATTCTGCAAGATATAAATATGTACTATACTACGGTATTGAGAGTCCCCAATGAAAGGTTTCGCACAAGATTAAATCTTGTGTCAGGTGAATGCTGCTTAAAAAATATATTTCTAAGATTGTTGAACTAAATGCACATCTTAAGAAGCACAGATTTGGACATTGGTTTATCTACTAATGTTGTTGGGTTGATTTTCTGATTAACGTATATCGTTCCTGAAATAATCGTCATACTTTTCGAGTAATGTCAGGTATTGAAATAAGTTAAGGATTAGATATATATTTAACTCCATTATTCTTATCACTACATAACAGTAATTGTAACTAAGCTATATTTTTATAGGGATTTACACATAGTCAGCCGGGATCTACTAGCTGAGCCAATTTACTGGTGACCTTATCTAATTAGCTGTTGTGAAGAGCAATCAGAGGAGTCACTGCCGTAAATAGCTGTAATGTAAGCTATTCTAAGAATATAGCATCTTTCTTTGCTATGCCAGTCAATATCAGTTTTTCAGTTAAGGGCGCGGTCTACCGCAATTTTCATCATCATTATTTTATTTTGTATTTGTAGAAGATATTTTTTTCTTGTTTTAGACACAAAATGTGACTAAATTTGGCTCTACAAATTTTTTTTATCTGTCATAGTTTTCGCGTAATAATTTGTTAAAGTCATATTTTGCATGTTTCCGTTTTAACGACTACACTAAAACCAACCGATATACCAAACTAAAAAAAAAAATCACAGTGGATAAAGACATTGCAAGCTAACATGACATGCTCATAAAAATAAATAAGAATGAATATTATTCATATTTTTAAAAAAATTATTGAACTTTTAAATTTTTATTTTCAGTTTCAGCAATTTTTTAAAATTCAAATAATTTTTATTCTTTAACTAGCTGTCCCGTTGCGGCTTCGCCCGCGTGTACTATAGAAAAGAGTAACTAACTTTTAGTTACATGTTAATTGATGGTGATACTATATTCTATATTATACTATAATCACTGTTTATCTTTAAAACATCAAATACAAACAGATTTGTCCAGTCCACTGCGCTAAGCGTACTTTTTTTAATTCATCTTTATTTCTCTATAAAACAGCTGCCCGGCTGCGGCTTCCACCGCAAAACAGCTGCCCGGCATTTAACAACTAGCGTACTCAATAACAGTGTAAAGAGCGCGCGCCATACGCTTGTATGATGTCATGTAATTCCCATCGCAAAGTCTTGCACGGGATACGAACCCGTAACCCCACCCCTCCCACACCCCAAACTTTATACAATATCTGAGTGAATGCTTAAGGCCTCGATCACAGGAACATACCTACATAGTTTAAACAACAATAGCAATAAAGCTCAAATTGACTCTACTGTTTTTAGAGTTTTCTTCCCGGCAATCATTCGAATTTTTCTCGCCGTAAAAACCATATTTGAACTTCAACGAACATTAAAAAAAAAAAAAGAATTGGCCAAATTGGTCCAGGCGTTGTTGAGTTATGCGCTTACCAACACATTTTGCGATTCATTTTCATATTATAGATTTCATGACCATGTCATTGTAGCCTGCAATGTCTTTATCCACTGTGATTTTTTTGAGTTTGGTATATCAGTTGGTTTTAGTGTAGTCATTAAAACGGAAACATGCAAAAATATGACTTTAACAAGCCATTACGCGAAAACTATTGGAGATAAAAAAATTCCACAAGAGCCAAATTTAGTCACATTTTGTGTCTTAAATAAGAAAAAAAAATCTGGTACAAATAAAAAATAAAAAAATGGTGATGAAAATTGCGGTAGCCGCGCCCTTAAAGGCAGTTTTTGTGCTTAAACAGTACGATAACTGCTGGTCAGCAGACTTTCTACGAGTACCTTTTATCACACAGTTCTAAATTTAACTATGAACTGCAGTAACGATTGAGTGTATTGGATAACTAATGACGCCATATCATTCAATATAGTAAACGTGAGCTACATCGTTCGTTACGTTATGTCAATGAGGGTAAGTTGGTAATACTTCCCTCTAGATGTTCCACAGTTCAGCCTATATGTGTACATATATTATTTCGGCGCATCCGTACCTAATAGCTTCTCTGACTGTTCTTTTTCCTGCAATAGTGTAGTTGCGCAATTATTTACGGTACGTTAATTACCATTCCGAACATTTAATTGTTTGTATTGAAGTTATAGAGGAAAGTTCTGCTACTACTGATCTTAGATTCTCTCATGCATGTATTTCTAGGGGGGTAGCTACACTCTACTTTGTAGAAACCGCGAAGATGAATGCATATATGGGTCTCCTATGATTGGTTTTCCTAGTACA
Organism: Medauroidea extradentata; assembly: GCA_003012365.1. Lineage (NCBI taxonomy): Eukaryota > Metazoa > Arthropoda > Insecta > Phasmatodea > Phasmatidae > Medauroidea > Medauroidea extradentata. The sequence goes on from PNEQ01009796.1 coordinate 46,128, forward strand.
TGCAATTGGCTCAGGTAAAGTAGATCCCTGGTAAACTGCAAGGACATCTCTATTGCGCTCCTTTGAATTCTAACCCTGAAGTCTGCCATCTTTCCTTTACAGAACATATTGTTATTTCTACAGAACAATCCAGATAGTACCGACAAAAAAAAAAACTTTTCTCCCTATTTTGATAGAAGTAACGTAAACACAACAAAACTGTAACTACATTGTAGCTTTTAAAAATGTCACTGCGAGACTTATTCAGTAAACATCATCGTTATAGATAGCGGTAAAAAATTTAATCCACAAATATGATAGTCAACTTACGATGAGCCGGCGGGTATATATAAGAAAATCTTAGTGCTGTAGTTCCCTGGCGTCATCTCGTACACACCCATGATGATGTTGTCAGCTGCGCCCAGAACTTCAAACGTCCCGTATCCCAGAGACACCTCCTCACTGTCGTTCCTCGAAACGACAAATTTGAAATGAATCTGTTAAAAATACCGCCACAGTTCTAACAACAGCTCGAATAATGTTAAACTGTGTGCTTATGAGTTTAAGCTGACATCAAACCCAGGTATTCCTGAATGAGAGTCAGCACTTGAAAACAATAAAATGAATGAATCTAGTTTGGCTAAAGTCAACGTGCAGAACATCAAAAATAGCAAGTAACTGTGTTGAATCACAAATATAAACTAAAAACAGAGGTTCAAAACAAATGAAGAAACAAAAATAGGACCCATACAATACGGGGCACAACAGTTATTAATATACCGCAGAAAATTACTAAGATAAAAAAAAATTCACAAAAACTGGTTAACAATAACATTGTTTATTGTATCACTTATCACCAGTGAAGAATGTGGACTTCGTTTTAATAGTGCAGATATTTCAATTGTAAATATTTCCCAACAATAGATTAAGTCAATTTTTTGTTGAACTCACAAACAAATGTAGCAACCATAATCTACCAATGTTGTTACCCAATTAAGATATACACGCCCACGCCAGAGCAAGACTCATACTGACAACAAACAAGTTTACGTACACTATGAATATCATTTTTCTTAAATTTTCAACAATATAATTTACCACTTACTTCCTACCACTGAAAGTCATGACCTACGTACTAAATTAATATACTTTTCTAGAAATGCACCTTTCTGGATAAATAAGTCTTTTATATAAGAGATTCTAGAGCGTATTATTACAGAAATTTCTTTTTGAACTAGTTTTGTTTACAGTAACTACAGTCTTAGCGAACGTAGGACATTACAAGCATGGTGCTCCGAAAAACAATGGTGCAGCCATCTTGAAGCCTTAGTGAAGTTGAGCCCACTTGAAATAGGACATCAAGCCATATGTTTCTGTATTATTTATTTTGCGTCGCGTGGTTATTTTTACTAATTTAAGGTCAGCTGCATGTGCAAATTACGCAATTGTTCATGATGAGAGAAAAGTTATAAAAAAAACTGCTTGCTTGAGCGAAAATCAGGTTTACAATTTTGAATCCATTCAGCCATTATTGGCATGTGATTATTATACCTTTGGTCGAAAATAGGCTTATTTTTAATCGTTCGCCAGCAATTCTGAAAGAAAAATCTTCGGCAAATTAAATTTTATAATAAACACGCCCCAGTTTGTTTACAATATAAATCTCGGTTGTAAATCAAGGAAGTCTTCGTTTTACATAAACTGCTCAACAAAAATCTACTAAAATTAATTTTTTTTTTTCAAGAGCTTTAATTACTTAAGAGCCTGAGACATTCGAGTGTATATAAGATGAAGGTTAACGACTTATAATAATCACCTTCATTTACTAAATAAAATGCGTTATGATTTAGCATTCAATTTTTGTTTTCAAACATTTACATTGTTAATATGTATTGTCATAATTTCGTCTTTGCTGCGTTTTCAGATTTCTGAACTAACTGACAAAACAATTCAACAACAACGTACTTTCTAATATACTACATTTCATATAAGTTTGGATAAATTTTACAGCAACTTATGGGGAATAATTTGAAGTAGCCTATTTTGTTATTTGTGGCACTAAACAAGATAAAATTTGCAGTACAAATGTTGAAATGGACATCTTGGGTTTATCTTTGACCTAAAAATGTCTTGAATTGTGCAACAAATCACAAAATACTGATAATTATTGTCCATAAGTTGCTGTAAAATTTTTCCAAACTTATACTAAACGGAGTATACTTATTGTAACACCGAAATTTTTAGTAAACATATCACACAAACAGACCGGAAGATTTCTTAAACTTTAGTGAGAAATGCAAGCTATTAACTAAGTTTTGTAAGTATAGCTTTCAATTACCACACATTTCCCTATGGTGAAGACCATGCTCAGAGCAGGAACAGTGTTATATACCGTGGACTCAGCGGTGGAAGTGATGTTCTCCAGTTTCTGCACTACGCACTGCTCCATTGTGAAAGTAACTCCGCTACCCTGGAACACATAAACAATGTTGGCAGACTTGTCGCGAGCTAAGACATGATCTACCTTAGTATACAGATCATGGTAGTGCTCACTCTGTCATAATAATTGAGTATGTGTTTTCGTAGCCAATCCAAGCAAATTTTAATGGCAATTAAATGCCTTTTTTTTTAAGAATATTTTTTTACATTTATTGAAGGGAAATTACATGTTATTAGTAGTATCGGTTGAGCATATTGGACACATATGACAATAAAGTACATTATTGAAAACACTTTATTTCAAAACCATCGTTAAAATCCATGTCTGCCCCACGCAAGAGCAACTGAAAAAAAAATCCTTTATTAATATAATGTTGTTTATATGTGCTAGTAGAACAAATAAACAAACAATGTACATACCATGTGCAGCGATGACCTAACAACAATACATGAGAACTGAAATGCTGGGCCAGACCACGTGGTATTATACAAGTTACAATGTAGGTTGCAAGTCTCACAGTCTCGTAGAGCACGAGGTTATTAAACTTCATCACCAGTAACATAGAGAATCATGCGTAGAGAGGGAAATGGCCATTGACTATTCTGAATAACAAGTCCAGAATTTTTCCAGCATTGATTTTGGAAAACTATTGCAAACCTAAACCTAGTTGCACGGACACGGGTCCTTTTGAAAACTAGTTCTGTGTTCTTCACTACTTCGCCATCTAGCTAAATTAATGTGTTAAGACCAGTATTGTAAATACAAGCAACTACCTAGAAGTGTGGGTATATTTTCAAAGAGAAATAGTGCAAAATATGTGATCTCAGGGAGATAATACACACACACACACACATATATAAATTTATATATATATATATATATATATATATATATATATATATATATATATATGTGTGTGTGTATATATATATGTATATATATATAAATTTATTTATATATACAGAATGTTACAAAATGGTACAGCCAAACTTTCAGGAAACATTCCGCACACACAAAGAAAGAAAATATGTGATGTGGACAAATGTCCGGAAACGCTTAGTTACCATGGCAGAGCACAATTCCTTACACCTCGTTAAATGTCATCGTAAATAACACTTCGTACAGAAAATGTCACAAGTACCCAATGGATTGGTTCTTTACAATGTACTTTACTTCCTAGGTTCACCGCCAGGTGGGCCACTTGATACAATACGCCATACTCCAAGGATACATCAGCGCATCAGGGATTCCATATAGAAGTGATGTTTGCTTCAGAATGATGTATACACAAAGACCAAAAATATATTTTAAGATATTTTCCAAATTCGACTCCAAAGATGTACAGAAAGCATTTTATTTTCAATTCGTGATATATACATACATATATAATAAACATAGGGCCTAACTAATAATATATATAGATCTCACTGAATTTTTAGATATTAACACGATTTTTGCTTAAGATAAATGCTTACTAAATGCTTACTTAATACTTGATATGTAGATCATAGAATTTTCTAATTTTTACACCTAAGGCGATGAAAAGTTATGAAACGGGAACAAAGGTATTTTCAATCAACCATCTACATATTTTTAATAGACGGGCTATCGTCACAGTTTCCACTAAATTTGACGCCCATACAATAGCCGTAAGTGTGTATTAAGATTTTTTACGAATGGAAACCTTCAAGGGGTGAAAATACATTAAATAGGTTTTAGATAAATCCACGAGTACTATCGAACCCCTAGAGATGGAGTTACTTTTTGTTTCATGATAATATACCCGTAAACGTATTTCAGGAATTTTCTTAGTATAAACTCTTAGAGCCATGAAGGAATAAAAAAAAAATTAATTAATCATAAATTACACTTGTACTCAATGGGTTTTCGTCGTGATTTTCACCTCAATTGGACGCTTATACAAAATTTTAACTCGTGATGGTACGATTTTGCAAAGTTCCTTTGCTAAAAAGGTAAATAAGCGGAAAATTTGTTTACACGTTCTGGTATATACCCAACCAGTTAAGATATTGAGATATTTTTTTGCTTCAGAATGATGCTTACGTAAATACGAAAAACAATTTGCTAAGTTTTTTATGAGAAAGTAACTCTCAAATTCCCTTTTTTTGGGGGGGGGGGATGTAGTCTTTTTAAACCATTCAAAGCAGACCATCCAAAAACGTCAGTACAGCATTAGATAAAGTTAACATTCTGCAATTGTACCGTTACATACGGATGTACATCTTCTATGTGCCCAGTAACTGAATGTTTCATTTACTTTTATTTAACTTATGATGTTACGTATTGAGTTTTGTCATTAATAGTAGCGCAAGATGAAATCGAGTCATCATACCTGGTGTACTATTTCTACCATCCAAATATTCTCACATATTCAAGGCCTGTTTTACCTATGGCTATAAATAAGGCCCGGGATATTTGTAAAGATTGGCAGGAATAGACTAAGGACAGTTTTTTTTGGCAGCTATATCTACGTAACCAGATGCAGAGTTAGCTCAACCTGCAGCTTGGTTATCCTAACACTTGGTGGCCAAACTACTAAACAGGCGTACAAAGAAGTCCTTCAATTCAAATAAGTACTCGCTGTTATGAGAAACACACGCGGGGAAATACCGCAGGCGTACTGCTAGCTAATGTCACAAAAATGATTGTTTGTTCGTCTTCTATGCGATTCTATACCAGTCACCCAAAAGCAATGAAATTTCTGCAAAAAATTGGCTGGAGGAAGGCAAAGACAAGGTAGAGGGACAGAACAGGATACCCAAAATTTTAGTGATCAAATAAACTATTGTGAATTGTTTGAATATTTTTTTAAGCAGGGGGGGGGGGGGCTAAACGGAGTAGAGCGGCAGAACAGGATACCCAAAAAAAAAAAAAAAACAATTGTGTAACAATTTTCCTTTTCAAAATGTTTCTAATGGCCCTAGATATAATTTTGCCCCACTTAGCCCTTTTCAAAATTTTTTGTTTCATAAATACAACCGCATTTGCTGGAACCAGCTAATATGACATATCTAAGAAAACATTTTTTCCAAATGTTATGTTATGATACATGGCACACGTAGCTTAGTTAGCTGACTTGACTTACGTGTATCTCGTTCATCGTATGTTCATATTTTAAAAATGGTGGACATTTCTATATGTTTGGCATCATATGACTTCTGAGGAAATATTTTTCCAGGTTTCATAAAACTTAGTGCATATACTACTACATTCTAAGCTGACTTAACTGGTCTGTATTTCATTCAGTCCGCATTCATTTTTTCGTAATGGCGGAAATTTCCTTATTAATTGCATTTCAAATTATGACAAACATAAAATAAGTGTGTTGTTTCAGAATATCATCAAATTTGGTGAATACATTGTACATACTTAGATTTGAAGTTAGTGTATTTTCGTGTTTCTATGTTAATATTTTACAAACGGCGGCCACGTTTATAATTTAAACATAATATGACATTTCTAAAAAAATATTTTTTCCCAAGTTGATCAAACTTGGCCCACATAATATATTTATTAAGCTTTTAGGCATTTTAATTATTTTTACTAGCGATTCCATGCTTAAAAGAAAGAAAAGGTGCGTGCCTTTCTTTCGCCATGTAAAATTTATAAGAAAATAAACAAATAAATAAAAAAAATAGATTTATCAGTTAGCTGCCTTGAATTTTATGAATTTTGTTTATTTCGTGTTTATATTTTCAAAATGACGGGTAGTATTTTCTGACATTCTGAACACATGAAATATCGAAAGAATCATATTTCAGAATTGCATTAAAATTGGTAATCATATAGAATGGAGGCTATTTGGCATATTTTGATCCATGATAAAGGACTATCTAAGGAACCATTTTAAAAAGTACCTCATACTTAGTACTCATAACCCTGTAGTAGTACTTAGTAAGGTGATTTCGTTTTTAAATATTTGTTCATACCATGTTCGTATTTTCTAAATGTCGGTCAAGTCAACATATTATGATCACACGAGATACATAAGGAAACATTTTTCAGAGTTTCTGCAAACTCAGTGCTCATATAGCACCGAAGAACGAATTGTTTGTACGAGATAAATGATTCAGTTCTACAGTGCTTTAAGTTAACATTTTGTAAACATAATGTTGGAATCACAATAGCGAGACAGACGCGATTAAATAATAACGTGTCAACTAATCAGCGTCAGGGATTTTGCGCTAATGTCACAGAAGCCTTAACTCTTATTTACTGGCAAGTTATTTTATTCGCGTAGCGCATTTCACGTCGGACCTGTCGTGCTATTGCGATTCTAGCATCATACTGCGAGGACACGAAGACGCCCAGGCATTACTTGTGTGGACAAGCCAGGACATCTGCGTGTGTGCTCTGTTGAAGTGTAATGTATTGAAATCACTATGCTTCCACTCTCCACAGAGACTACGAGTCAGCGAGGGAGATACAAGGGCCTAGATCACAGCTACTATACTATTGTGGCAACGTCGTTCTGCACCAGCCATAGTTGACTGTCATTTGTAGTCATATGCTCGCTCGTGCACTCGGGTTTCTAACATTCGACATCTCTTTCCATCTAGTGGCCAAGAATCACAACTGTGACCTTGAAGTCTGGCCTTAAGTTTCGGCGTACATATTTCCTGTCTTGGTAGCAAGCAATTGCCATTGTTTATACAATTGAAATGTAGATTTAACGAGGAATACAAAGTAACATTAATTTTCGTCCTCTATATCTTCATCTATTTCTCTAGGATTTGATTCCTACGTGGAATACAATATTTTCACATGCATTTGTTTCTTGCACATGCAGACAGTCTACATTGCCACAGTCATAATTTAAAAATCATGAAATTCTCAGATTTTTATCTGACTTCAAATGAAAACGCTAGTTCAATTTCCGTCATCGTCAATGTTGATCTGACATGATATAAGCCATGAAAAAAGTTGTTGATGAGTAAACATTTTGTTTGTTACTGGACAAAGGTAAAGCTGTATACAGTAAAATATATTATATTTGCGTCCAGTTCTGTGAAGGGTGTCTCGTTCTTTATCTAAACTGTCATAAGATACATTTTACTTAAACCACCATCACATGACATGAAATAAATCAAACGAAGTCATTCAGCTTTCAATTGGCTATCTCGAATCGTCCGCCTAAGAACGAACTTCTTCAAAGTAGTAATGAAGTCGTGAGACTGAATCTGGCACTGGACAGTAGTTTAAATGTTTTGACACAAGAAAAAAAAAAAAAAAAGGGAACTCTGGCGTCGAGATTTAATTTGCACAACATAACGACGGGGATCAAACATGCGAGATTTTTTTACGTAACAAAAATGCGAATATCTCAAAAACATACCCACATAGCAACAACATTTAAATTCATTATCGTTCTAATATCGCACCTAATGCAGTTTGAAAATCTGTAAGAAACACCATTCTAACATCTACCTTAAACATTTCATATGCAGCAATTTTCGGAAACGCATTTAATGTGTAGCTATAAAATACAAAACAAGTTTTTTTAACTAAACAGTTTTTACGAATTTACGCAACTGCGAGCGAATGTTGCCGAGGTTTACAGAAAAACTGCACAGTAAAGAAAAGCAAAAACAATAATAATAGCTACAATAATAGTAATAATAAAACGTTATTAAACATTATAGGTGCTTCGGAATAAAGTTACCACTCATAAAAGCCCTGCTTAAGTTCAATTTTCAGCCAATGAATATATTTCCGCGCGTAACGGCTAACGATGGGAAATGTTTAAGCTCTCTGGACACCACAATTGATTTTTGCGCGTGTGAGATAAATTGTGCAGTCAGTAGGAATCTATATAGTTTCATAAAAAATGTTTATTATTTATGAAAAATGCAATTATTTCAATTTCGGCCGCTTTTGTTTTAGTACTGTTGTATTTAAGTAGGAAACTACACGGAATTGAATTCCGTAATTTTGCTGCCAACCATGTAAGTAGTAAAGCAACTAGATATATTGTTTGAATAATATGCAGTAACGGCTAGTGATATTTTTCAACGGTTAAATTTTAAGTGCTCACTTTATCCTAAATGACCTATGGCTGCTGTTAACATACAAGTAGAATATAAGCCTATACTAGTCCCGCAAGGATTACAGTCGTATCCAGAACGACAAAACGACAACACAAAAAGCAAAGACTAGAACATATAACGCACAAAGTTTCAAAAGACGTCGTTGTGTCACAGAATAAATAAGTACTGTTACTTATTTATCTGTGATTATATGAAGAATGACGACAAAAATAAAAGAATAGAAATGAAGCAAAACAGTAAAGTGTATAAAAAACGGACGAAAAAACTATTATTTTTTCGTCGCAATTTTCATACACCTTAATTTGTTTAATTTTATTGTTCTTCTTCCTCTTTTTTTCGTCTTTATTTATTCAATGACTATATTTCGTTCCGGAATTAATTTTTTCTGTGTTTGTTCTTCTTTTTTGTCGTCTTTCTGGATACATATTTATTCCTTTCCGGAACTATACAGCTATTATGTACTTTTAAAGCAGTTAATACCGGCTTTCCTCTTATTTTATTTTTGTTGCTCCAGATTTTATTGTTAGGTTTTGATATCTTGGCAACATTCACTCGTATAGGTGTATGTCTATCAAAGTTTCCCAATTTATAATCATAACTAATCGTCGGAATCGTTCAGTGGAAATGCAAAATAATTGGTTAAAAGTATAATATATTTTGCTTCCATTTTAACGATTAATTTTTTATTGACTTCATTAAAAAACTAAAATTCGTCAAGCTTGAGCTTACTTGGGAAAACAACTCAACTTTAATTAACTGGAGGACGCGGTTCTAACAATTATGTTTAAATGTGAGAAATACTAAGCTAACTCAAGTGTCAATGTGATTCCTAATACATTCTGAATTCTGAGCAGTTTTGTACGGTATAATTGATTATTTAATTACATTTACAAGCAATGACTCACTTTATGCAAAACCTAACACATTTATGATTAAGACTAGTATGTATAGATAAATTAATTTCATAGGCGCCCATTCGAACAGAATTTTTTTTTATTTCATGGTAAAGAATTAATGGAGTCAGTTGTACGGAATTTTGTTAATGTATTGTATGATATAATTAATGGTAAATTATCCACCGATAGATCATATGAAATGGATGTTATGCAATGCTGATTAATACATTTGACGAAAGGCTTTATGACTATAGTATCGAAGAAAAACATTATTTTTATAAAAATATTTTTAAATATGCAGAAAACAAGAACCGTTAGTGATGCTGCTCACATAAAAATGTTATGATCACTTAAAAAATCACCGGTAGAAATAAGCATTTTTCCATTAAATAAATTGATGAGTATAGTTATACGTATGGGTATGTGTGTAGATAAGGTGCATGGTGAAACACCGATGACTGTCAGATGGAACTGATTGTCGACCCAGTACTACCACAACTTACCACTCTGCTGTTCTCTTACAATCAGCACAATTCAGTCTTAACACACATGAACATACATGCTCAATAGAAACCACTCTCCACAAGACGAACAGAAAATAAAGGAAAGAGTACTGGTTTAATAACTAAATGTAGTCACTATATGACATTTTTGAGTTATTGTGATTGGAAACCAAAGTAATGACATAACATATAAAACACAATAGCATTGATAAGTTCGTGATATTTAATTTGAGTTATCAATGTACAAAAAAAATTTCGGAGTTCCAAAATAATAAATAGAGAATTACTTAGATTCGCGTGACTTCAATTGACTAATAGGTCTGTGTGTAAATCACTGAAGTCCTTGATATGTCAATATATATTATCATCACATATTATCTCACTTGTTACTTTTGTCAATGTTTCTTGAAAATAATGACATATTGTTCACAGGGCTTACGTAAGTAATTTGAAAATGTCTCAATGAATTTTATTGGCTGCTCAGAGCAATTAATAGTCTACTCGTAATCCCAGACCTCTTGCTACAGGTTTCACTATCCTTGACATAGTAAATATTCAAAATATTAATGAATTTAAATGTTCAAAATAATCACGTCCTACTTCAAGTAACACTGATAAAAACCATTCCATCAACTCTGGACTGATAATTTAGAGCGAACATAGTTAATTGTGTGTGACACGAAACATTGTTTTAATTCACTTATGTGGCCGAAATGGCGATAACGAAGTCCTCTTCTTTCACGACCGGCTACCCTATAAATTATACTAAATTTTCATGGCTCAAATATCTATCCTAAAAATAGGATGGGTCCATCATTTTACCATTTAATAGGGTATAAAATTACACACGTCCTCCATTCAAAAGGGCAACCTAAAATCTCCCTGGCGTCACACCCTTTCGCAAGGAATACAAAAGTCTTAATCTCAAATCCACAAATGCTTATGCAAAACACTTTAAATATTATAAATTGTCAAAGTTACCGTAAAGAATGAAGAAATATGCATCAAACATCTATCAGTATGTGAAATATATTACATATGTCATAACTATTTTTCTCGTGAAAATCATTTAATTATATTATTTTTACGACTCGTGGTTGGCATAGAATAAGCATACTGTCAGTTTAAAAAAAATTATGTCATGGCTTAAAAACTTCGTGGTTATTATTTACTATCATTATAAAACTCATTAAGTAGCGATAAACTATGATTCAAATAGTTAAAAGGTATTTCTGTGACATTTAAAAGAAATTAAAATAATATTATTCATATAATTCATATTGGCAAGTACCGTACATCATGTTATGTCACATCCAGTTGAAAATTACAGTGATAAATGTAATCTCAGTAAATTATGCATTCCTTACTGCCATGGCACATAACACTTTCATTTGTCACCATGTTCTTTTCAAAAAGTTAATTAACTCCGAAACTTAAATGATGTAATTATTATTTGTGGATATCTAGACAATGGAAATACATAATGTAATAATGTAATATTAAAAATATAAGTTTTACCAATAATTAAATATAAGTAATCACTTTTACAAGTATGTGTCTCACCTGTATTACACCTTACCTCTAAATTACCATTGTAGTATACTAAAAGTTCGACGTCAAAGTCAGGATTTTTATTTATTTCTTCTACTGTTCTTCTATTAAGTTCTTTCACGTAGGCAGTGGCGTTGATAGTAATACTATTGTCAGCGGCCCTTTAAACATTAGAAACATTTATTCTTAAAACGTACAGTTGTTACTTGTTTTTCTGTATTAAACATATATAACTTTAGTTGGCAAGTTGAAATGCAATATTTACGCCAGGGATTTTTCGTTTATAATAGTAATGATCCAAGCGTTAGTTTAATAGTAATATAAAATTTTTATGCATCATCATGAAATAAGGCTTTTAATTTGTAAACATTTACATATTTTAATGTTCCGGGAATTATCTTCTTACGACCTGAGTACAATGCCATAAGGTTTCTTCCTGGTTGCGACTACATTGCGCGATCTTTTCCTTAGAATCCACTACACTAAAGTCGACAGACGCTTGCTATCATCCTGTAAGATATTCTCTACAAATGGACGCTGGACAGTTAAAGATTCGTCTAAACGTGACTTTTAAAGCGTGTGTATATTTTTATTTCAGAATAATACACTTAAATATTCAATGCGTGCTTAAGTAACATTTCTGTTTCAGCATAGGGAAATTAGCAGCTTAAAATAACTGAAAAAAAGCTATTTTTAATCATTTCGAAGCTTCCAAAATACACATACGAAACGTAAATTGAAAACGGTTACTTGTAGTTGGGCGTGCGATGAGTCTAAAACGTTATTTCTGAACTAGGTAATTGGAGAATATGTTGAATAAACCTAGTGTTCAGAGACAAAGTCAGGCGATTCCCATAAAAGTAACAGACACCAATTTGCACTTCCCAATTATAATGCCTAGGCAATACATTATTTCATCATAAACACTAAGGGCCGTATCTATAAACGGCTTTCGAACGACAACCAACTGCTCACCAATACTTTCTCTATGGGGGTAGCAGTAGGTTGTCATTTGAAAGCCGTTTTTAGATACGTTCCTAAATCATTTCTGTCAGTCTGAATTTTTTTCGTACTAAAATGTTAATTTTTCCTGACAAATAACACAATTTGTGCCGGTATTTTATACTTACGTTATCGTGGTGAAAGAACAAACAATCGCCGGAAAGACTAAAAAAATGTTAAGAAGCTTCATGACCTCTTGCTTGTTGTATGTTTCACTAGCCGATGTCAGTTAAAAACTTAACTGAACACTGTTCGATGACAGTGTGAATTGAAGTCTGCAAACTGTCTCACAACGTGAGAATATATTTTCGATCTTATCTCTAGATTGGTAAACGTTATCAGTTTTCGCTATCAAAGCCTGTATTTTCTTTGAGTATGAGTGATAATTTACTTTACACACTTACGCGATCACCAAATCTGGACTACACGACGCAGATATGAAATGCAGGCTTAGGAAAAGCATTCAAAGGACGTTGTACGTGTGTATATCTATTTCATGTTCACCACTACTCACTAAAACATGGGAATCTGAACTCCAAATAATTCTAACTCTAAAATTTAAAAATTAGCAAAAAAAAAAAATTTATTTTCTGTGTTCATTTATTTCTACAAGAAATATTATGCTAACCAGAGTAAAATATTGTGTTTAATAAGTAACGTAGTTGAGATAGCTATAAATTCACGCGAAAAAGATATTTTTCATCACTACTTCATACATTTTGGAGTTAGAATGGGGTTTAGAATTCAGGTAATCATATTATCTATCTGCCGAAAATGGTGAAAATAGGTGTTTTCGCGGTCTTTTTTTTAGGTATGAAAATCTAGGCGCAGATTATTTTAAAAGCTATAGACGTTTGCAATACACATTTATCTTTAATGTTACGTCATAAAAAAGTCACATTTTATGTCTTACAGAGGTGAGATGTCGGCAAGAAGACTGCACGCCAGTTCAGCGAGTTTCGTCTATAGAGGCTATGGTGAGACGTAATGCGCCTGCTGTATCGCCCTTACAGCTTTTGAATTACCAGGCCTCTACGACGCTAAACAAGTCCACCTTGGCGGTCGCCTAAGACATAACATTAGTGAATGTCCAGGTTGTTGAGGTTATATCTTCTGCTTATTAAGATGATCTTGTTAATACAAATGTAATATAACTTATTTAAGAGTACGTGGTAGATAAATAAATGCTAAAAACATTGATTTCTACGCTTTTTTCGAAGCCAATATGTGTAAAATACTTAATGTAAATACTATATAAAGGTATTTGCCAACTTTATGAGTAAATACTTATCCAGAATTACTCATTCGTTAAGCGTGATCTCTTGCACCGTACTTAAATGCACGGGGTTCCGGCGTCAGAGATGTTCGTAAAACTGGAAACGATTTTGTTTAAAACGTTGTCTTGGATTGCTATTGTTTAGTTTTCGAAAATTAGCTTCAAGAAACCTACAGTTATGTATAGTACTTTTAGCGTTGAATTATGTACCACTTCCCTTTAAGCATTTTTGTTTGTTATTTATGTCTATTATTTTAAGGTCACGTATTTCTAGTCACGTTCTTTTTTGGTTTCATTACATTTTAAGTTCTGGGACGCAGAATAAAACACAAAGCCGCCACAAAGATGTCTCGAATACTTTTTTTTTATGTAGCCAATTTTGTTAACCCAAAAATTTAATGAACGCACTTTGAAACCCAGCAAACAGTCAAGTTTTCCCGCAATTAATCTCTAGTCTTATTACACTATGGGCCACTTTTACAACTCTGTGTTAGACTTCCTGTTAGGATTTAACAACCACTTTAACAACGAAGTTGCTGTTAACGTATTTTACAAGTTCTTGTTAACACTGAAGTCCACTTCAATGTTATTGCTAACTTAACACGTACTCTAGGTAGTGATTAAGCAGTTTAACAACAGCATAGCACCACAGAAACGTCGCCATTTTGAAATTGAAGTTGTATGGCAAGTGTTTTGAGGTTAGTGCTGTTTGTACGTGACATAAATTTTTAATGTGATGGATAATTGGATTGATATAGATGGCGACGACCATGATAGGTTTCTACATAACATGAGAAGAGTACGGAAACAAAATATCGATAAAGAACGGCCAGATTTTATTAATGTATATGACGACGACGAGTTCTTTAAAAGATTTCGGTTGACAAAAGATACTGTACTGGAAATTCTCATTCTTATTGAAGAACATTTGGAGTTCCCAACAGATCAGTAAGTAAAGTATTGAGTTATACACATGACATGTGAAATCTGTATGTGCGGCAGCACAATTGCGAGTGTGTGAATATTTA